>SJYX01011960.1:0-11123 GCA_006410675.1 Oreotragus oreotragus
AGATTAGCGTGCATTTTCTAAAATTTTCTCTCTCCCTCTCTCATATACACACTCTGCTTTCTGTGTGGCTTCTTTCAATCAGCATGATTATTTTGAGATTCATTTATTTTGTTGCATGTATCAAAAGCTTTTTTTCCTTTTTATCCATTCTATGGCTATACCACAATTTGTTTATCCATTCACTTGTTGATGGACAGTTTCCAGCTTTTGGTTCATCTGTATATGTCTCTGTGTGGAAATACACTTTCATTTCTCTGAAGCAAACACTCAGGAGTGGAATGGGTCATTGGCAGATACAGGATTAACATTTTTAAGACATTGTTGAAGTGTTTTCCAAAGGGTTCCAGCTTATTCCCCATCCTCACCAACTCTGAGTAAAGCTAGTCTTTTTAATTTCAATCATTCAGATGCGTATGCAGTAGTACATTGTGGTTGTAATTTGCATAAAATAAAAGCTTCAAAAGAAATTTTTATATATAGTTATTCAGACATATAAAATACAGCAAGATAGAAAAAATAAAAATACTGACAAAACAATTTTTAAAACCTTCAAATACAAAATTTTTTTCACAATAAAAGTGCCAGGCAAAATATACCCGTATGTGATTATTTACCCCTGCTACGTGTCCTGCTCCTGCTTCTGGTCCTGCTTCTATCCCTGTCTCTGTCACGAAGCCTCTCTTTACTCCAACTTCGACTCCGACTCCTGCTGTAACTGCGACTTCGCCCTCGTCTTCTGTTGTACCGGTCTCTGTATGAATCTCTTCGAGGAGGGTTTCGATCATAATCTCTTTTGCGAGAACGATCATCTTTTTTCCTCTCATCACGACTTCTAAAGAAATAAATGAACTTTTTTATTGAAAATATTCAAGTGGATACAGGAAAAACTCTAATCAAATGCAAAAGTTCTGTTTTATTCTTGTAACACCATGATTCTTTATTCCATCTTACGAATACTAACACAGGAGACTCAGAAAAGTGAAAAACTGAACATGATATGCTTAAGCACTCTAAAAGCCCTTCACGGTTCCCACCCCACCCCCACCAAAAAAAACCCCAACTCTTTCACAGTCTTACTCATATACACAGAGGCATCTAAACATATGTCCTACAGTATATTCTGTCTTGCACAGTCTCATAATTATAGGAAAGTATCACAGGCACTGCACTCTAAATGCTTTTGAAGCTTTAATGGGAAAACTTACTTATTCACTCTAAAGGGACACTTTGGGTAAAAAAGGTCTCAGAGTAAGACTTCACTGGAATTGAAGTTAGGAATAAAAATAGTAACAATAACTAACATATGCCAAGCACTGTTCTAAATCTCACTTCTAGTACCTTCAAATCTCACCTAGTTATTCTTGATAGAATAGGATCGAGTTACTACTTTCCTAGACTAATAAAACAGTAGATAATACTTGACCCTATGTAAAGGAAAATCAAGTCTATATATGCATATAAAGAAAAGCAATGTCTAAAAATTAAACATGGTTCAAAGAATCAATCACCTATTTTCTCTGTATCGGGAGCTTGACTGAGGAGGACTGTGATTTAGCCTTCTAGAAAACTTCTTCTCTCGCTCTTCCTCCTTTGTGATCTGATACACAAAGAAAAACGTATATCAGTTTAATAACAGTTATTCCTTGCCATGTTACTGCTTCAGTGACTTAGCTGGCATTAAAATACATGGGAAAGATTGAAGGTCAGAAAAGAAGTGGGTGGCAGCGGATGAGATGGTTGGATAGCTATCTCTGACTCAATGGACATTCAGTTCAGTTCAGTTCAGTCACTCAGTTGTGTCCAACTCTCTGTGACCCCATGAACCACAGCACGCCAGGCCTCCCTGTCCATCACCAACTCCAGGAGTCCACCCAAACCCATGTCTATTGTGTTGGTGATGCCATCCAATCATCTCATCCTTTGTCATCCCCTTCTCCTGCCCTCAACCTTTCCCAGCATCAGGGTCTTTTCAAATAAATCAGCTCCCCACATCAGATATCCAAAAGTATTGGAGTTTTAGCTTTAACATCAGTCTTTCCAATGAACACCCAGGACTGATCTCCTTTAGGATGGACTGGTTGGATCTCCTTGCAGTCCAAGGGACTCTCAAGAGTCTTCTCCAACACCACAGTTCAAAAGCATCAATTCATTCTTCTGCACTTCCTTTATAGTCCAACTCTCACACCCATACATGACTACTGGAAAAACCACAGCCTTGACTAGACATGAATTTGAGTAAACCCTAAAAGATAGTGAAGGACAGAGAAGACTGGCGTGCTGCAGTCCATGGGGTCACAAAGAGTCAGACATGACTTAGCAATTGAACAACAACAACAAAATACAAGAGCAATACAGTCTTCTGAAAGCATTCAAACAAAATAAATTTCTCTTCTAAGTACATTTAACAATAAAAGACAGGCTTGCTGAAAGTTAAAGTGAATGGTAAAGAAATTCATAAATGTTTCTCTTAGTTAACAGTAGTGACAAAAACATTTTAAGCAAATGTCCTCACTTTACAGGCTTCCCAGGTGGCACTAGTGGTAAAGAATCCACTTGCCAATACAGGAGACAAAAGAGATGCAGGTTTAATCCCTGAGCCGGGAAGATCTCCAGGAGGAGCACATGGCACCCCACTCCAGTATTCTTGCCTAGAGAATCCCATAGACAGAGGAGCCTGGCGGACTATGGTCTACAGGGTCACAAAGTGTCGGACATGACTGAAGCAACTAAGCAAACACACATGTCCTAATTTTAACATAATTACTGGAAAGCCAATTTTATTCCTTCTCATGAATTTGATCTGGCACCAAACACATCAGGGGTTTTAAAGGAGATTGCAATAGAATTAACCAAGTCACAGAAAAAGAAAATGCTTGAGAAAATAATACATGTGAATATAGTTCTCTAGTTTCTCATAGCAGTATGACAGCTATATAATCCTCTTCCTACAACCCATATTATACAATTAATAGAAAGCAGTCCTTAAACACATTCCCATGATCAGTGCTGCTTTCCCTACACCAGTTTTCCATGCTACCCCAAAAAACTGGTTCCACAGGACATTAAGAGGTGTTATTAGAGGAAAAAGGATTTATTTAGAGGATAAGCAAATTGAGAAAATATTAAACATGAGCCTCTATAATTATGATAAGGCTCAAGATTTTTAATAAAAACCCTAAGATATTCTGATGCAGATAAGTCTACAAGACAGCATAAAAACAAATAAATAAATGAAATAGCATAAACATGTCCAGGTTTATGCCAGTTGTTTCAGCATCCCTTCTAGTAAAAGCCTCTCACCGTCAAGTGCCCCTGAATGAGAAAGTAAATGAAATCTTATCAACAGACCAAACTCTGAGAAACAATGCTTAAAAGCCTTCTTGTAACAATTTGCTTTTTTTTTAAGTACTTTGTTCAACTCTTCCTATCCATTTCAACCCTCCACTTCGAAAACAAAACAAACCAAAACCTCCTGTTGCACTTTTTCCCTTCTACTTGCTTCCATGCACTCTTGTAAGTAATCTATGTTGACAGATTGCCATATTCCATGGTACATGCCCAACTGGGAACTTTTAAAACACCCACAGCATTTAAAACACAGACTGCCTCCTGACATTTCAGTTCTGAAAGACAAGGGATAAATATCCTTCACAACTGGTCAAAACAACTGTGGTGAAATATTATTATATCAACAGATATAAGACTAAGGCTTCAATATTAATTCATCAATGCGTAAAATTTTAAATGAATTATTGTATATCTCTATGTTGCATAAGCAGTTGCCAAGACAATATCCACTATCCCATTCTTCCTCACTAATGTTCTAGAACCCCTGTACTATTAGGTACAAAGCATGAAGTTATAATAATTTCTGGTCTTCCCCAGCAGATAAAAGTAATGGGGGTGTTTTATGTATGTGTGTGAGAAACTACATACATGTACATGTGTGTAAATGCATTCAAACACAGAGATAAAAATACATTTGAGAATTAGTACACAATACACAGCAAACATACTACATAATATATATATATTACTTATATAATCTGGAAAAAAAAAACAGGGTATCAGGTGAAAGAATCAAAGGTCACAATTAAACCATATCACCCACCATTTAACATCCCTCAACAGTAATTGCAGCTATCGTTTATTGAGAACCTACTTTGAGTCACATACTCTACCAAGTGTTCACAGACCTTATTTCACTATTCCTCACAATAATCCTATAATATTTCCATTTCACAGCTGAGTAAAGGTTGGAAAAGTAGTAATTTCAAGGTCACAAAACAGTGGGCGGGAAAGGCAAAAATTTAACCAAGATTTTGTTTAACCTAAAATTAGACTAACCATGGACATATTACATTATAGCTTGTCAACAATTATTTTTAAAATTACAATCTTTAACATCAAACTAAGGAAATCTGTATTAGTATATGATTATTATACATGAGATGTAAACTTGTATAAAAGGTAAAAACTTCAAAAACTCTTAAAGCATAAGTCATTTCTATTGCCCTGTGAAGGCCCTTTTATTTGACTACCTTAAAAACAGTCCCTTGCAAAATGCATGTAAGGCAGAGACAAACAAATCTACTGACAATCTGGTTATTTTCCTAGAACACAGATAGTAGGAGCCCATACCTGTAAGATACTATGCACAAGAGTTGAGTTCAAAGCACACCTGAGACTGTTATCTTTGAAAGGGCTGCTGGAGACTTCCCTAAAGGCACAGTGGATAAGAATTCGGCTGCTAGTGCAGGGAATATGCGTTTGATCCCTGGTCCAGGAAGATTCCACATGCTGCAAAGCAGCTAAGCCCATGCGCCACAACTACTGAGCTTGAGCTCTAGCACCCAAGAGTGACAACTACTGATCCTGTGTGCGACAACTACTGAAGCCCACATGCCTAGGGCCTGTGCTCTGCAACAAGAGAAGCCACCACAATGAGAAGCCTGTGTACCGCAACCAAGAGTAGCCTGTGCTTGTCGCAACTAAAGAAAGCCCCTGTAAAGCAACAAAACACCCAGTGCAGCCAAAGAAATAAACAGAGAGGGCTGCTGACAAGGGAAGGCCTTGGCTGACATCTGCAAACTATGACTTCTGGAAGGTTCCCATCATTCCCTAATAATAACAGTTCACCATGCCTGAACTGCAGATGGTGACTGCAGCCATGAAATTAAAAGATGCTTGCTCCTTGGAAGAAAAGTTATGACCAACCTAGACAGCATATTAAAAAGCAGAGACATCACTTTGCCAACAAAGGTCCACCTAGTCAGAGCTATGGTCTTTCTAGTCATCATGTATGGATATGAAGAGTTGGACTATAAAGAAAACTGAGCACCAAAGAATTGATGCTTTTGAACTGTAGTGTTGGAGAAGACGGAAATCCAACCAGCCCATCCTAAAGGAAATCCTGAATATTCATTGGAAGGACTGATGCTAAAGCTGAAACTCCTATACTTTGGCCACCTGATGCAAAGAACTGACTCAATTGAAAAGACCCTGGTGCTAGGAAAGATTGAAGGCGGGAGGAGAAGGAGACAAAAGAAACAGATGGTTGGATGGTATCACTGACTCAATGGACACGGGTTTGAGTACACTCCGGGAGTTGGTGATGGACAGGGAAGCCTAGTGTGCTGCAGTCCACGGGGTCACAAAGAGTCCGATACAACTGAGCGACTGAACTGAACCGATGCCTGAACTGTCTGGATAAACAATATGGATTGTGCTAAACATCTGCTTTCCTCCTCAGAGTTTGGAAGTTTCATAAATCCTAGGCTGAAGGTGGCCATGTAACCAGTCCTAAATAAAACCCTGGGCACTGTGTCTCTAAGGAGCTTTCCTGGTTCACATGTGTTGTCACTAGGCATTAAGTGCATCCTCTTTGACTCCAGCCAGTGGAAGAAACCTCTGCAAATTTGTTCCTACCCCGGCCTTTGCATAATACACTTTTTTCCCTTTGCAGATTTTGCTTTGTATCCTTTCACTGTAAGAGATAGCCATGACAATGACTATATCCTGAGTCTGTTAATCAAACCTGGAGATGGTCCTGAGGACTCCAACACAGATACAAAAAATAAAACTCAATTTAACTACTCCAAATACGTTTTTAAAGAACACGAAAGTTTAACACAAATTCTTACCTCTTCTTTTTTTATATCTTTTTCTTGGTGCTGAAAAAATTCTACCTTTAAGCTTCCTGATGATGGCTGCTCTGGAGGAGGTAGATAACTCTTTGTATTCACAGCATCGAAAAGTTTTTCCACAAATATCTGTGTCTCTAAAACAAAAACCAGCACAGATTAACAGATTTCCTACTTATTCTCCACTTCTTCACATCAGACTTCAGTATGATGAAATATATCTTGATTTTTACAAATCTAAAAATTATACTAAGACCAACAGCTTCCCCACAGTGTGCTATGGTACAAGTCCCATGGTAATAGGGATTCAGTCAATCCTCAGGATGCTGAGGGCTAGAATGAATGGCCAGAGCCAGTGGGTCAGTCACCACCAGCCATCGCTAGTCTCCATGGACCCTGCCTAGTGTGCCAAACAGAAATATTATCATTACCTAGTTCCCGGCAAAGTGAAAAAAGTTGAGAAGCACTGTGCTAGACAACAACAGTAGCAGGTTCCTAAATAGTACTATCTTTCAGTCATTTTCTTAATTTTTTAAGGAAAACTATCAGCGAACACAGGATGTTAATGGAAAAAAAAAAAAAAGATTTCCAATATAAATAAGCCATGAATAAAACCAGTAATTATACTATCTGTTCAACTTTATTACAGTTACAGCCTGTCTCTTACCAAACTCCTTTAATACTCTCTGAATCTTGTTTTAAGTTATCAAAGCAATATTTTAAAACCAAAGATCCTACCTTTTTGAAGAAATACATCCAGTTGATCAATACATAATGCCTTTAACTCTTTTTCACTTTTGTCTTTCTTTACTAGAGCGAGAACATACTTTGCCAGGGCTGATGGATCTGCATCACAGCTGAAGAAAAGAGCAATGTTGAAGGAAATATTAGCCACAAACAACTGCACACTCTGTAAGTTCCAATTACAAACTAAGTCAGCATGATAGTTAAACAAGTTAATATATGTAAGCATCATCTAATTCACAGAAGCAATGATGAACTAGAAGTTTTTCTCTCTCATATTAATATACTTTACACGTTACATGTAGTCATCATTCTGTATCCTACCAAACATATACTAAAACATGTACTAAAGATTCAGAAAGTTCTATTATTTAAAAAAAAAGAGAAGTCACAACAAATTATGGACAATACCAAAATATCAAAAACTAATAAGCAATGTGGTACCAATAAAAATACCAAGACGCTATTCTCTCCCAAACAAGGTAAGTAATTGTCAAACAATATCTGGAAAAGAGGGCAATAAAAGGAAACTTGAAAACAAACCACACAATACATAGTTTTAATGAAACAAAAGAAAAAGAAAGTTTAGAAACAGACCCAAATACACAGAGAAATACAGATTTTACAAGGATGATATCCAAATCAAGGAAGAAGAGATGAACTACAAAATAAATGACACTGAGAAAACTTGGCAGTTATCTTTCTAAAAAATTAAGTTGGACCCATAATTTATTCCATATACCACAGTAAAAACATGAAACCATTACAAGTATTAGAAGAAAACAAGAAAAAGTTATCTTACAACTCTGGAGTAATGAACACTTTCTGAACTGCATTGCAAAAGAGTAATTTGATTATATTAATACAAATAAAAGCAAAAACTTAGGAGTGTAAAGAAGCCTTAAAAGTCAAACAAAATACTAAACAGAAAATTCTTAAACGAGTAAAAATACAACCTCATCCATCCATAAGAGAAATTCAAACTTAAACTATTGAAATATCATTTTTCTGTTACAAAGTTGAGAAAATCTATGAAAATATATCCTAGAGGCAAGACTAAGGGGAAAACAACCAGTCTTCACACATTATGGCTGCTGAGAGGAACTCAATAGATACCAGAGTACAGCATATCAAGGTCACAAATGCAACTGACCCAGCAATTCTATTTCAGTGAATAAACTTTACAGATATACTTACATGTTCAAAATGACTTGTGTACAAGGTATTCAGTGTCACACTGATTATAAAATAAAAAATCTGCAACTGTCCATTTANGCATATCAAGGTCACAAATGCAACTGACCCAGCAATTCTATTTCAGTGAATAAACTTTACAGATATACTTACATGTTCAAAATGACTTGTGTACAAGGTATTCAGTGTCACACTGATTATAAAATAAAAAATCTGCAACTGTCCATTTACAGAGGACTGGAAAAAGAAAATATACTAAGTCTACACAAGGGAATGGCATACAATAAAAGGACAAAAAAGAATGGAGTTTTCATGTCACAGAGATACCTCCCTATTAATTTGTTACATTTAAAAAGCGAGATAGAAAAAATCTGTATAGTGTATTACCATGTGTGGGGAGAAAAGGAGAGATTATATATTTGGATTGGCTTATGTCTGAATAATGGGATATGTGTAAGTATAAACTATGCTTGCCTGTTGATCGGGATGGAGAGTAGGAAGTTAGTGAAAATGAAACAAGGTCAGGAGGGAAAGTTTCAGATGCCCAAACCATGCCCATCAAATTTTTAAAAAGCAGGTAACTGTTTTACTAAGCTAAAGTTGTTACCTATTCACAATCATTTTCCAAGTTAGGGTGAATAAAATCATAGCAACAGCTAATAAGCACTAACATTTACTAAACCCTTATTTGAGACATGAACTATGTTCCATACTTTACACCCTGTATTTAGCTCTCACTTTACTGATGAAACAAAGGCTCAGAGAAAAACTAGGCAAACTACTTCAGACTACATGTTAGTAACAGAACCAAGATTTAAACCTGAACTTCTTACTCTAGTCTACTCTCTCAGCACTGCAGACCCCAACCGCATTGTTTCTTACAGCGATCTACCCAGAAACCAGACCTCCAATTCACTTACTGCTACAAACATCTAGTTACAGCCACCAATTTACTTCTTAGCTATCCTAGCAAAAGCTCCTACAATGCCTCCCTATACACTTAGCTGCTGTCCAAGGCATAGTTCCTCTAATTTATTTCTTCCTGTGCTCTTCCCCTCAGAGTCCATTATTTCGATAAACCTCTGAATTTCTCAGCCCCATCTGCATCACTTTCTACTATTTTTCTATCCCACCAACTTACCAAAAACCCAACTCAGAACCCACTCCACCCCCAGGTTAGATTTCACCTCCTAGCTTGGGTTAATTTCATGCCAGCAACATAAACAATGTTCCGTAAAATGGATTTTCAAAGGACAGATGACACAAAAAGACTTACCAGTCATGGCTTAAAAAAAAAAAGACAAATACATTAGGGAATTACAGTGGGGAGAGATAGTGACTACAAATGAGGGGGAGGGGTAGGATAACTTAGTTAATTTGAGGAAAAACATGATACATTAGAAAAGACCCTGATGCTGGGAAAGACTGAAGGCAGGAGGAGAAGGGGACGACAGATGAGATGGCTGGATGGCATCACTGACTCAACGGACATGAGTTTGAGCAAGCTCTGGGAGATGGTGAAAGACAGGGAAGGGAAGCCTGGCATGCTAAAATCCATGGGGGTCACAGAGTTGGATCCAACTAAACGAATGACCAATACAACGATACATGACATCCTTCAATTTACTTTTATTGCTCTTTATTGTAAAATTGTTAGAATCTTAACTCTAACAATAATAAACACAAAATATAATTCCATAAGTTCTACTAAAAGTTCAAATACTAAGAGTATTAATAAGGAAGCTATATACATTAAAGCTAGAAAACTATAATACATATACCAAAAAGTCTTAATTCCTATGAGGTGAGGTGAAGGTGAGGTGAAGTCGCTCAGTCGTGTCCGACTCTTTGCGACCCCGTGGACTATAACCTACAAGGCTTCTCCGTCCATGGGATTCTCCAGGCAAGAATACTGGAGTGGATTGCCATTAATTCCTACACATACCTGGAATGTAACAATTCTACAGAAGTACAGTAGTAACACATCACTGAATCAAAAAGCACATCTAAAAGACAGTGGACAACTCTGGTTGCACAGTAGTAACACTTAAGGAAAATCTGACTGCAAGTGAATCAACAGGCCTGACACAACCATCTGTAATTTTGCTTCATTTATTTTATAAAAGCTGCACAAGTCTGATGCAGTATGAGAATTGAGAACTGCTCTATCAAGGAACCAGTACCACATTTATAATATGCTGTGAAGACTCCCTGCAGTAAAGGCTCTGGTGACTGTCTTCAAACTCTTCAGTTTTCCCTTCAAAAGGCAGAGCCAAATTCCCTACCCTTTGGAGAGTAGGCTCAATTTAGTGCCTTGCTTCTAAACAATCAGAATACGGCAGAAGTGACAGTGTCTGACTTCTGAGGTCAGATGTCATCTAGGTCATAAAAGACACAATGGCATACTCTTTGTTCTTTTTCTGGAATCATTTATTCTAGAGAAATCAATTGCTATGCTTCAAGGATACTCAAGCAGCCTTATGGAGAGTACCATGTGGCTACGAAATGAGGGCCCCCCAGGGTGGACTGAGGTCTCTCGCCAGTAGCCACATGTTAATGAAAATGGAAGCCGATTCTACAGCCCCAGTGGAACCTTGAACCTGGTCAGTCGCAGCACTGACCAACAACTTGACCACAATCTCATGAGAGACTACATAGCTAACCTGCTCCAAAATTCTGACGCACAGGAATGATACACGTCATGAGATGATTAATGTCTGCCATGCTACTAAGCTAAGTTTCAGCGTATCTGTTAGTAATCACAAATCCACCTTTCTCATAGATCTATTTCCATTTATTCACAAAGACTTGAAGTGGATTACAACCTAAATAGAAAAAAATTCATTTCAATGGTACATGAGATTTTTAAGCACCTTCTCTTTGAAATTTATTTTAAAATACTTATTTAAACCAACCATTTAAAAAATGCAGACAAAATTACTTGTGGTAAGTTCATTTCTTCATGTTTACCATAATGAGCATGAACGTACTTAAATCTGTGATGAAATAAGCATGAAGAAATGGGACAATTAAAAAAAAAAA
>SJYX01011962.1:20845-33133 GCA_006410675.1 Oreotragus oreotragus
TGCTGCGATTCATGGGGTCGCAAAGAGTCGGACACGACTGAGCGACTGAACTGAACTGAACTGAACTGAACTAGTGAAAAGCTAAAACAGAGATTAAGGTTTATGTCTCTGTTCCAAGTAGTGTGAAGTTACTACATACCTAAAAACTGTACTGATATAATAGGAACAGCAAAACATCAGTGTCACTCACTTTCAGATGCAGATTCAACTTCTAGATTCACTTTCTGCTACTTATCTGATGGGAGTTTGAACAAGTAATTTAACATTCTCTGGCTCCTAGTCTACTGGTGACAACCCTCAGAGGGTTGTTGGAAGATTAGGTAAGATAAAAGACGTCAAAACAATCAGCAAAATGTCTGCAAGATAGTAGGGACTGAATAAATGTTAATCCTCACCTTGTTTCCCAATAAGGAAAAGATGTTTAATCAAAAATAAGTGAAAAGCCAACTCTGGCTAGAGCGAAAATGAAAGTCACTCAGTCGTGTCCACTTCTTTGCAACCCCATGGACTATCCAGTCCATGGAATTCTCCAGGCCAGAATACTGGAGTGGGTAGCCTTTCCCTTCTCCAGGGGATCTTCCCAACCCAGAGATGGAACCCAGGTCTCCCACGTTGCAGGCTGAGCCACAAGGGAAGAGATTAACAAATAAAGCCATGCATTAAATACACCCCCTCATCTGTTTTGTTTTGTATGGCCCACAAGCCAAAACTGGTTTTCAAATTTTTAAATAGAGTTGTGCATTGAATATTGTGTGCTGCCTCCTCCCCTAAAATTAAATATATATATATGTATGTTGAAATCATAACCTGTGGTATCTATGTGAATGTGATCTTACCTTGAGATAGGGTCTTGGCACATGCAGTCAAGGTGAAGTCATACTGGATTAAGGTAAACCCTAAATCACAATGACTGGTATCTATTGGCCTAAGAAGGCCATGTGCTGACGGAGGCAGACTGGGAAAATGTAGCAAAAAGCCAAGAAATGTCCAGAATTATCAGGAGCCACCTGAAATTGGAAGAGGCAAAGACAGATTCTTCCCTGGACACTTCAGGGAGCCTGGCTCTGCCAACATCTTAATTTCAGGTTTCTGGTCTCCAGAAGTATGCGAGAACATATTTCTGTTGTCTTAAGCCACCCAGTTTGTAGTAAATTGTTATGGCAGCCCTAGAAAACTAAAATACAAAGTTTGATCATGCTATCTGTTTTGTATGGCCCACAAAACAGTTAATTCTTTTAAGGTTATTTAAATTCCTATACTCAGTATATAATGACCTACTACAAATAGGTTTTGTTTTTAATCAAAACAATAGGATTTCCCAACATGTGAAACTATAAAATTCAAACTTCACTGTCCTTAAATAAAGTTTTACTGCTCACAGCCACATTCGTTTATATCTTTTCTATGGCTGCTTCTATCCTACAAATGCAATGCTGAATAGTTACCACAGGGACCACATGGCCCTCAAAACTGGAAATAGTTACTATCTGGCTCCATGTAGAAAGTTTGACTATCCCCAGTCTTAAGCATTAATACTGAAGACATGAATAGTAGCTGGGCAGGTTAAAAACCGGAAGGAACAAACATAAGACCTAGGAATTTTTATCATGGGAAAAAGTTTTAAAGTAAATCAAGATTTAAGGGAAAAAAAGAGTAAATAGCAGAGGTGCTAGTCAAGAACAGTCTGATTCCTATCTCGTGAAGTAAGTTAGATGACAGCAATCATTATTATGGAGAAGCTGGCTACAGTGTAAGGATGTGGAACAAGACTACTAATTTGCTTTATGATGTATCATTTAAGATAGGCAGAAGACATCTAGCTGAAGCCTCCTGAAAACAGTATAAAGTGGCAGAGAATAACGGTTTAGAAAATCAGAAAGACACATCCCAGTCTTCTCTTCCCAGTCTAAATGTCAATTCTGAGCAACTGAAATTGTTTATTGACTAAACATCTTAAAAATCTCCCAATTGGCCACGTTATAAATCTATCCCTACTGTAATCCATCTTTAAGAGTACTTTCAGAATGATTGTCCTAAAATACAAAGTTTGATCATGCTATCTGTTTTGTATGGCCCACAAAACAGTTAATTTTTTTTATGTTATTTAATTTCCTATACTCAGTATATAACACCCTTCACAGTAAGACCCAAATCCTCATCCAGTCCCATTTCATACCACTCCTTAATAATCCAGAAGCTTCTCCTATATTTAACTTTGTTATACACATCTATAACGTTCTTGGTTTCCCTGTCTGTAAACCGGCTATGATTTTAAATTACTTGTTTATTCTTTCACACTAAACTGAATTTTATGACAGAGCATGTCTGTCAGGCTCACTATGAAATGCTATGATATACAGAGCACTCAACACTGTACATATGCATAGTAAGTATAAGCTGAATAAAGAATGAATAAATTGACAAGGATGACCGACTATGCGAGGGCTCAGGACCCCAATTTTTTTGCATATATTGTTACCACTCTCTGAGAATTATCTTTGCCTGGTTTACCTATCTGGGAAATTCTTTACTCATCTTTCACATGCAGCCTCCTCAGGAAACCCTTTCCTGCCAACTGTTCTTTCCTCTACATCGCTAAAATAATATGTACCATATGATACTGTAATATATCTACTTGCTGATACTTATGCTCCATTAAACCTTCAGTTTCTCAAGGACAAGAACCCTGTTTAATTCACCATTGCTTTCTCTGAAAGTTCAATGTATGGAGCATGTGAAGAATAAAAATGTATTTGCTGAGTACATAAACTAAAATTATTTCACAAATGTAACAAAGCTCTAAATCATAGAACAGTGTATATCTTAGTATTCTCATTGTAAATTAAATTTTAATAATTTATTAAATAGTGTTTTAAAAAATTGTGACTACATATTCTAGTTTAAATAAAATTCATAAATGAATGAAATTTCATCTTCTGTTGTAAATTATTATAGCAATAATGCTGTTGTTCAGTCGCCAAGTCATGTCCGACTCTTTGCGACCCCACTGACTGCAGCACGCCAGGCTTCTCTGTCCCTCACCATCTCCCAGAGTTTGTCCAAGTTTATGTCCACTGCATCAGTGATGCCATCCAGCCATCTCATCCTCTGTCGCCCTCTTTTCCTTCTACCTTCAATCTTTCCCAGCATCAGGGACTTTTCTAATGAATCAGCTGTTCACATCAGGTGACCAAAGTATTGGAGCTTCAGCTGCAGCATCAGTCCTTCCAGTGAATATTCAGGGTTGATTTCTTTTAAGATTGATTGGTTTGACTCTGCTGTCCAAGGGACTCGCAAGAGTCCTCTCCTGCACCACAGTTTGAAAGCATCGATTCTTTGGCACTCTGCCTTCTTTATTGTCTACCTCTCATATCCTTACATGACCATAGCCTTGACTATATGGACCTTTGTTGGCAAAGTGATGTCTTTGCCTCTTAACACTGTCTAGGTTTATCATAGTTCTGCTGCAAAGAAGCAATCGTCTTCTAATTTCATGGTTGCAGTCACCATTCACAGTGATTTCAGAGCACATGAAGAGGAAATCTGTCACTGCTTTGCACCTTTTCCCGTTCTGTCTGCCGTGAAGTGATGGGACCGGGTGCCATCTTCTTAAGTTTTTTAATACTGTTTTAAGGTGGCTTTTTCACCCTCCTCCCTCACCCTCATAACGACATTCTTTAGTTCCTCTTCATTTTCTGCCATTAGAAACTTAAAATATTTAAAATAAATTCTAAAATTCTTTTTTTCACCAACATTTCAATTTACAGATATTAACAACAATTAAGTCATTAAGCATTTTCAAATAATCCTTTCTCTACACACTTATATATGTACATATATATATGCTGTGTGTGAACACATGATATAAATGTTATAGATATTAATGATAAATTACATCAATCCTATTAAGATAGTTCAACTGAAATACATCCAAAATAAATATCATAATTTAATTGCAATTTTCAAATATCTGGATTCAATTAAGTTCAGGAAAGTTTCAAGAAGGCCACCCAGTAATAAACACAAAATAAATTGTGTCTGCTGTCTTGTTAGTGATAATTTTTTATTGCTACCTCAGTTTCAGATGTCAGAGTAATGACTTCCATATTCTGATTAAAATGCAAATTGAAACCATATGTTAGAAAAGCATACGCTTTCAATGTCACTGTTTTCTGAATTTAAGCACAATAAAAGTATAAAAGCTAACAATTACCCCAATGAATTCTATTGATTCTAGATGTAGAAAATACAGACTTTACATTGCACACTATGTCAACACATGAAGTTATGGCACATCAATTAACAGTTATGGTCATACACACACACACATATATATACATATATATGTATGTATATGTAATTTATGAGGGGTAAAAATTATAAAACAATATGAATCTTGATTAACCTTAAAACAGAATGAAACTTAATTGATTTGATTTTCTTCGAAAGTGAAAACCAAAAAAAATTTTATAAACCTCTTTGTAATCTTCAGATTTACTAAAGAAACCACAATTACTTTAATCTACATTTTCAGGAAAATGAAAAGGAAACAATAGACTGATGTGTTTGTTTAATTTTGCTAATGAATTAAATAAATAAAATTCTACATAAATCAATTTAACATTTAATGAATTTCTAAGACTATGCTATGAGTTTCCCAAATATCTTCTGAGATTGATTCAAAACTAACAAGCCCAATAATTTAAATATTACAAGCTTTGCTCTTCTTCATGTTCATTTGTGACATTAAAACTGCTGTGTGCATAACATTTTCTTTTGTTTTGAAAGGAAAACTTTGAAGTGATTAAAAAAAAATAACTTTTCTTATAAATGTAACTCCAAAAAAGGCTGAATCATGAATATTCTATTCAAGCGTGAATATTTCTGGGACTTCCCTGGAAGTTCAGTGGTTAGGACTCAAACACTTTCACTACTGCAGCCTGGGCTGAATCCTTGGTCACGGAGCTAAGATCCCACAAGGCACACAGCCACAAAAAGACGGAGTATTTCTCTTTTTTTCTTTTCTTTTTGTTTCGTAAGAGTATTTCCAAATTTAACATATTTCTTCCCAATATCAGCTAGATGTAAAAAATTAAAAGTCAATGCCAGCTAAGTTTACACAACTTATACACATCAAAGGCAGTAAATCAATGTAAGTATGGTTCTGTTGCGTAAGAAAAAAATGAAGGTAACCATAACAGTGTTACCTAAAAGAGAGACTGGGATGAGGGAGGGTAGGGGTAAACCACAGCTCTCAAGATGAATAAAATCACTTGACTGTACCTTAAGAAAACGTTCCATTTGAAATACAAATGACACCTTCCTGTATTGCAGCCTACACTTCAGTTGCAAACTAAGGAATAATCAACGTCTCTGATCAGTCTAAAAAGTGACTCTGGTGTCTCACAGCAGTTCACCTTTTCCTTGCTTTCTTACACATTAGCAGAGAACCCCTGTATCTTATTTACCTGATAACTTCTAGACAAATTACTTTACTTTTTTTTCTTTTTATAATATCCATAGCAAAGAGAAAAACAAGGGATCCATAGCAAAGAGAAAAACAAGAGAGTAAAAATATTTTAACACTTGCAAGTTCCTCAGATATAACAAATATTCTCAATTGTTATATCTTCCACATTTCACCTCAGCAAAAGAGAGACAATTAAAAATGTCTATAATATGTTGACACTTCTAAAATGTTTTGTGCTCCCTGGAGGAAAGACAGCACAGTCTACCATGGAGTATTATCAATGACTATATTTCCATTTCTAATTCAAACCTACTAAACCCACATAAAAATAAACATCAACTCCTCTTTATCTAATCAATACCCTATATACCTTGAAGGAAAAAGAGGAGTGAAATGAATTATTTTTAGATACCTAAACAGTTGAATTCTCTATCAGAATGTTACAAGACCAGATAAAAGTACAAAGATTTTGTTCTAAAATTAAGGAAACCTGTGCCTCCATAGAATACAAGTTTTCCAAAAATACACCTTTCCTGGAAGAACAGAAGACTTCACAAACATGATCAAACCCAGTCAAAACAATGACAAAGACAATGATAAAAGCAAATATTATTGAGACCTTCCTACTCTACTAGTAAGTCTTATATGCACCATCACGTTTAATTTTCACAATATTGCTCTGTGAAATAGGAGCTATTATGATGCCAATTATGCTGGCTGAGAAAATGGAGGCAGAAGTAAAACGGTTTGACCAAGATCATAATACAAGCAGTAAGTAAACAGAAGTGGCTGGGAAGTCTTTCTCAGTAACAAAATGCAGTGCTGAATTAACCCTAAAAAGATCTCGGGGTTCCCAGACTAACAACCAGGGGCCACAGAGTCAAAAGATATGAACACTAACTGGTGTGGACACTGATCCCAGGATTTGAGTCTCCAGACTCCATACCATATTCCTTCTCCACAGCCCTGTTTTCATCGTCTCTTGGCCTGCACCAGGTTGCTGCCATAGTTTCAGGGCTAGAAAGTCAACTTAACACTAACAAATAAACCAGATCCTGTCACCAGTGCCGACTGTACAGAATAGAATTAAATCTTTAAAATATCTCTACTAAATGTCTATTTATGATAAATATCTAACAACAACAACAAAATAATTGCAAAGGTAAAATAATAAAAATCCCAGGATTTGAGTCTCCAGACTCCATACCATATTCCTTCTCCACAGCCCTGTTTTCATCGTCTCTTGGCCTGCACCAGGTTGCTACCATAGTTTCAGGGCTAGAAAGTCAACTTAACACTAACAAATAAACCAGATCCTGTCACCAGTGCCGACTGTACAGAATAGAATTAAATCTTTAAAATATCTCTACTAAATGTCTATTTATGATAAATATCTAACAACAACAACAATAATTGCAAAGGTAAAATAATAAATGCCAGAGCTGAAAAGTTTAGGTCTGTGTAGCCCAAGCACATTTTTAAGTAAATGCCTTTTTATTTTCCTTTTCCTTTTTTTCCTTTCTCTTTTCTTTTTCTATTTCTCTTTAAATAAATACTTCACAAGTACAAGGTCAAGTTTTAGTATGACTAGTCCTTACCTGCAACTGTTTCAGCAAAATGAAAATAATAGAGTCCATTATTTTTCATCAAACGGTATTTACAAGTTAGGCCAGGACATTTCATCCTCTACTTTGCTAATTGCTATTAGAGGTGTAAAGGGCATACCTTAAAAGCATATTCCAAATGAGCTATTTTTCTCCTACACATTAAACTCAGTTGTAGCTCTTCAATTTCTTCACTGTACTGCTCACTTTACTGAACCAATTACAGTATATCTCATGTCAGAATGCAAAAAATTCAAGAACCCATACATTGCAGGATACATCTAAATGTAATTTCTCAAAGTATTTATTTCTGATAAGAAATACAACTAATTGTTAGTTTAATCTCATGCTATGTTTATGAAAGTTGCTAAGAAATATCACTAAATGGTACAAGATTAGCTTGTAGAAAAGAAAATCATAGACCCCTTTTTATCACGTCAGTCATATAATTTAACAAATGATACAAAATCTACATCTTTTCCTCCAAAAAATTTTCAACATATAATGCATTATTTTTAATTAAGGTATTTAAGATCTTAATTAGTATACTTTTATTTTTCACCTTCGTATTTTCTTTAAGAGTGACAAACATTTTAATGATTTTGTATAGATGATTCAAAGGTGATATTTAGCTTTGTAACTAAATTTGTATCTCACAATAAGAATGAACATGATAAATGCCACACTACAAAAGTCATAGCTCTTTGCTTCTGTTTTTAAAACTACCAAATATTAATTAGATTACATTAGATCATATTTTTGAATATCAAAATACCAAAAAAAAAATACTTAAATATCATAAAAACCCAGTAATACTGACAGACGACCAAGGAGCTACAAAATTCAGTAATGCACTAAAAGAAGCTTTTTCAGAACCTAAATTGTTGGCTAACTGAATATAAATAAGTAATTTATTTTTCCTTTGACTTTAAAATATAACACACTTGAATAACTTAGCTCCTAGAAATACAATTAATGCTTACCTTCCTGACCAAAGTGACATAAAATGATTTAACACAGAAGTGTATTGAGTTAATATCCCATGCTACTGTCTAAAGCTGTCACAGCAGTGCTAAATTTTTTTAAATACTGCCATTACATTCCAGACCCCCAGATTTAACCTTAATTAAAAGACCATAAATGAAAACAATCATGCTCTGTACTGCAACTGTGGCCACATTTAAGGATTATTTTTAATATTCATTTAAAAAGTCTAGGTTCTAAAAAGTTATCAACCAACACCTTTCAGGTAGGATACAGTAGCCTAGAAAAAGCACTAAATAAACCCAGTTAGAACCTGAGGTTTCAATATTACCTTATTATATATCGTCAATATGAGATTAGAAGTCACATAACCTTCCACACTGTTTTCATAATCTACAAATGGTGTAACAAAAGCTATCATGCCTATTTTTAACTGGGTGGCTTTGGTACGTTAAATGCAAAAAGGTATGTGAAAAGCATTTATAAAGGCATTAGATAAACATAATACTATGGAGGTATTAGTCACTGAATACAAACATTCTGGTTATTCCTGCAAGAAATTATAAAGACAGACACAGAAGACAAAACTCCAGAGAATGAAAAGCTTGTTTTAGTGAAAAAAAGAAAAAGAAATCAAAAACTGTAAACTCATATATTAAATATCTGAAAGGCAAAAAAAAATTAAACTTCATTCATAATTTCCCTTTAAATTTATGCCCTACACACATACACATATATATGCCCTCAATAAATAATTCTTGGCTTGTCTAAGGAAAGCAGAGAGAAGGACAAAAATAAATGAAGCATTTCTTCTGTCTTCTTCCCTGCTAACTGTCACTTCCCAGTGCAGATCTCCGTATACTCTGTAGCCATGTCAAGGACAGCTGTGTTTCCAGACTTTAGGAATAATTACTTGCACCCTCTGGATTTAGTAAAAGAAGACAGAACTGGAAAAGTGAATAGCTAGGTTCAAGTAAGCAAGGTGACTATGGCAGGTTGAGTCCCAGAACCTATCTTCAAATCAGCTTTCAGGCCAAGCATTCTTGGAAACTAATCACACGTTATGAAAATTACTATGCAACGTTAATAACCCAAATATTATTTCCTCTTTGGAACAATGTCTATAATTTTAAAATGTTTCTATGATCGATGTGGTGATGTCACGCTCTCCCAGGCCAGACCTAAGCCATAATGGTAATTAGTTACCGATTTTATCATATTTAGATATAGATGCACTCACATCTTAAACTTTCTGTGCAAACAAACATTTCTATAAATTATGTATTTTTTCTCATTTATTAGAGTAATTATCATCACAGTAAAGAAATGTTAGGTTTAAGGGCTTCTTATTCCTCTTGGACGACATTAATTAATCTTCATAATAATCACACAAAAATAATGTATTAATTATTCCATTTGACAGAGGAGGAAACTGAGAAAAAGCTAGTAAGTGGTAAACCAGGATTCAAACTGATGAGTGCCAGCAGCGCTCAGTCCTGAGAATCAAGACTATCTCCTATCTTGCCAATATCAATCACTCCCAGGGTACGAAATCACTCCTGCTGACCGAAAACCACTGATCTAGTTTTATGAGAACTTTTTGTCAAAAGTTTCTGAATTTTGTCAAAAGTTTATTGGGACTCTGTTAAGATGACTTTTCCAAGTATGTTAATAAGTCCATCACGTTAATTGACTTCTGAATGTTAAGCTGAATTCCTCACTTGAACATGGTATTATTGGAATGATCTGCTAAAATTTTGTTAAGAATACTGTGCCTAAATTCATGAGGATTCTCAGTCCGTCGTTTCCATTTTCTTGTAGTGTCTTTGTCTTGCTTTGGTATCAAAATTAGGCTGGCCTCAGAGAATGGACCCTGAAGTGACTGCTTCTCTTCAACCTTCTGGTGCAGTTTGAGTGGAATGAGCAGAATTTGCATCATGCCTTCTTTAAGTATTTACTGAAACTCACCAGGGAAGCTACCCAGGCATGGAATTTTCTTTGGGAAAAGGTTTTAAATTACAAATCCAATTTCTTCAATACATAGAAGGCTGATCAGTTTATATATTTCTTTTTGAGTGAGTTTTGGTGATTTATATCTTTTGAGATACAAAGGAGAAAGAGGCAGCAGAGAATGAGATGGTCAAATAGCATCACTGATTCACTGGACATGAATCTGAACAAACTCCAGGAGAGAGTGAAGGACAGAGGAGCCTGGCAAGCAGAGTCCAAGGGGTCCCAAAGAGTCAGACATGATTTAACAACTGGACAACAGCAACAATCTTTAAAAAAATATAACCTTTTCACCTAAGTTGACAAATATATGAACATAAACTTATTCAATTACGAAGTTACTATACTTTAATTGGTTGGCTCAAAAGTTTGTTTGGCTTTTTCTGTAAGATTCTATGGAAAAACCCAAACAAACATTTCGGCCAACTCAGTATCAGCTGTATAATCTATAATGGAATAACCTCTCTCATTCCTGATGCTGGTAATTTGTATCTTTTCTCTTTTTTTTCTCATCAATCTGGCTTAAAGGTTTGTTAATTTTATTCATTTTTTCAAAGAACTAGCTAAAGTTATGTTGACTGCTTGGTTTTGATTTTTTTTTCCACTTATTTCCACTCTAATATTTACTATTTCTTTACTTATGCTTGCTTTGGGTTTAACTGCTCTTCTTTTTCTAGCTTCCTAAGGTTGAAACTGTAATCACTGACTTAAGACCTTTCTTTTTTTTTTCTAAACAGGTATTTCGTGTTATAAATGTCCCTCTAAGTAGGCAGCCAATATCTTACCAATTTTGATATGTTTGTTTTTTCATTTAATTCAAAACACTTTCTACTTTACTTTTGATCTCTTCTGATATGTTCAAATATTGGGGGATTTTCTAGATATCTTTTGGTTACTGGTTCTAATTTAATTTCATTGACATCAAACAATAAATTGTATGACTTGAATCATTTGAGATTCGTTTTGTAGTGCAGAATATGGTAAATTTTGATGATACTTGAAAATAATTTTCACTCCATACTGCTGTATAGAATGATCTATAAACATCGACAATGTCAGGTTAGTTAACAGGGTTACTCAAGACTTCTGTGGCGGCATCACCGACTCAATGGACATGAGTTTGGGTAAACTCCGGGAGTTGCTGATGGACAGGGAGGCCTGGCGTGCTGTGATTCATGGGGTCACAAAGAGTCAGACACGACTGAGCAACTGAACTGAACTGAACTGAACTGAAGGCTTCTGTATCCTTCATGATTTTCTTTTTACATTCTGTATCAATGATGTTGTTTATTTCTCATTGTAGTTCTGTCAGTTTTTGCTTTATTTATTTTGAAGCTCTCTTATTAAATGCATAACCATTTAGGAATATTACGTCCTTTTAATTCATTTATCCTCCTCCTGTTATGAAATTACCCTCTTTCTCTCTGGTAATATGCTCTGCTTTGAAATCTACCATGCACGAGCACGTGCTAAGTCCCTTTGGTCGTGTCCAGCTCTTTGCAGTCCCATGGACTATAGCCCTCCAGGCTCCTCTGTCCATGGGACTCTCCATGCATGAATACTGGAACCCTGTATCGATGTTGTTAAACACTACTTCTACGTATAACCCTCACAAAGTACACTGCTATTATTTTTGCAATCAATTATACTTTTAAAGCGGGATATATAAGAAAAAGGAGAAAGCAATGGCACCCCACTCCAGTACTCTTGCCTGAAAAATCCCATGGATGGAGGAGCCTGGTAGGCTGCAGTCCATGGGATCTCGAAGAGTCAGACACGACTGAGCAACTTCACTTTCACTTTTCACTTTCATGCATTGGAGAAGGAAATGGCAACCCACTCCCAAAGTATCTTTTATATCTACCAAGGTGTTGATTTTCAGTGCTCTTCATTTCTCTGTGTAGATCTAGATTTCCAACTACTATTATTTTCCTGAAAACTTCCTGACAAACTTTAACATTTCCTCTAGTACAAACTTTAACATTTCCTCTAGTACAGGTCTGCTGGTGATGAATTCTTTCAGGTTTTCTCTGTCTGAAAAAGTCTTTACTTTGTACGTACCACCTTCAAGGAAGGACTTCCCTGGTGGCTCAGAGATTAAAGCATCTGCCTCCAATGCGGGAGACCTGGGTTCGATCCCTGGGTCAGGAAGATCCCCTGGAGAAGGAAATGGCAACCCACTCCAGTATTCTTGACTGGAGAATCCCATGGACCGAGGAG
>SJYX01011962.1:35073-62314 GCA_006410675.1 Oreotragus oreotragus
AAAAAAAAAAAAAAAAAATCCAAAAACCCTAATGCTGTAAATTCAGCCTTTGCACTGTCATTGGATGAATGACTTACTGTAACAGAGGGCAGTGCCCTTATGAAGTGAAACTTTTGGAACTCAAAGAATTGAACTGTAACAAGTGATATGTATTAGCTGCCGGAGAAAGTAACTTTTTAAAAAGATAACAAAAGGTCCAGCCTAATTTCATTATCTTATCAGCTTCAGTTTCCACTCCCCAAGCACAGTTTGTTTATTTTTAGACTTGTTCCAGAAATATATTTTATTATATGATATGTTAGGGTTGGAGAGAGAGGAGCAAGAAGAAAACAGCTGCAGTAATGACAAAGACTTCCTTCCAAGACATGCCAGTTCAGTAACAGACAGAATTCCAGCACTTTATCATAATTCCCCCTTCCTGGAGAGTAGACAGTACCTGAGCTTCATTTCCCCAAAGTGCACTCCTCAGCGCTTCAATACTGTGCTGAAAGCATACTTATTTTACACTATTCATTTGAGCATACTCAAATGAGCCAAAAAAGAGAAAAAAAAAAAAGGTCTAGTCCATCTGTCAGAGTTGGAAGAGAAGGAGGAATATAGGAAGAATTTGTGCATACCAAATAAAAGGAGAATGTTCTGGAAATATTAAATGATCTTGTAATCACAAGATGTTAATGATGTATATGAAGCAGAGCCTGCATCCTCCATGGTGCCAAGGATGGGGGGTGGTTAGAGGAGTGGGTAGGGGAAGTGGGAAAAGGGGAGTGGATGAGCTGAAGTAGAACAGAAACGAAAAAAATGAACGTCCGAGGAAAATCTGTAGTCGCACCATATACGGCAATGGCCTCACTTTATAGGTCTTTGTTTTAAGGTAGCTTTTTTGCAATTCAGTTTCCTGCCCTCTTTCCTAGGTGATGAGGCTCAGCTTCTCCCAGTTAGGACAAAATGGAAAAAATGATTTACAGCTATCTTCTGGATAGCAATACAGAAAGCCCACTCAGCTGGTGACCTTGCTCAAGGTATGAATTGCAGAGCAAAAAAGGCAGNGTCCCTGGGATTCTCCAGGCAAGAACACTGGAATGGGTTGCCATTTCCTTCTCCAATGCATGAAAGTGAAAAGTGAAAGTGAAGTCACTCAGTCGTGTCCGACTCCTAGCGACCCCATGGACTGCCACCTACCAGGCTCCTCCGTCTATGAGATTTTCCAGGCAAGAGTACTGGAGTGGGTTGCCATTGCCTTCTCCGAACAACAGATTAAGAAGCATATAAGGAGAAGATGCTAGCCAAGAATATTTTAGGGAAATGGATTTACAAGCCCTCACCCCTGTCCCCCCAAAGTGCTACAGCTATGAAGGACTGCTACAGCTACTGCTAAGTCACTTCAGTCGTGTCCAACTCTGTAAGTAAGTAAGTAAAGTCACTCAGTCGTGTCCGACTCTGTGACCCCGTGGACTGCAGCCCACCAAGCTCCTCAGTCCATGGGATTCTCCAAGCAAGAATACTGGAGTGAGTTGCCATTTCTCTATAGACAAAAACAATCCAGTGTAAAGAATAAGAAGAGCAGGTGAGGTCAGAGAGATACCAGCTTTGTGAGGTGTTCGTATTGTACATGGGTGCAGTGAGAAGCGGGAAGAGAAGGTTCTTCTGAATTTTAAGCAGATCAAGAAGCTCTTATTTGTATTTCCAATGACTCTAACTGTTATGTGGAAAACAGACTGTATAAGAAGACAGGAGTGGGAAGATGTAAATGAATGAGGCTATTCAGGCAGCTGAGGTGAGAGATTTTAGGCTCAGACCCTAGGTATAACTGTGTTGGTAATGAGTCACTATAAGATGCAGGGTATATTTTCCAAGGAGAATAAGACTTTGCAATGGACTGGACCAAGAGTATAAGATGAAGAAAAGAGTTAAAACACCTAAGTTTCTGGCCTGAGCAACTAGATGGATGACTGATGTCTTCTGATGCAAAAGGAAGGCTTAGGGGAGCAATTTGAAAAAGTATTTATAATTGCTTTTTGAATTTAATACTTTCAGTTTACTTTTTTTTGAGTTCATCTATCAAATTTCTCCAACTAGTTTACAATCCACTTTGTATTTCTTTTGTATCCTCACGTGCCTAGCATAGCTGATATATAATAAATACCTGCTGAATCTAATTAAATTGAAGTAACCTTACAAGAAAACATATGAGTCAACATTTTCAAACCGTATGTTTGAAAAATCAAATACAGATGTTTTAATCAAAGACACTGCATGTTTAAAATTAAAAAACAAGTGCTAGAGACAAGCCTGTAGATATATGTTTACAATTTTAAAATGTATGCATTGTTGAATGCTTGGTGGCATAAAGGAAATTGCAGAAGGAAGTTTTCAAGACTTACATAGAAAGATTGGTAAATGTCATAAATTATATTTAAACTAAACAGAAATGAACTACACTTGACATCACACCCTAAATAATTGTTAGCAGCAAATTATAAGTTTTGAAAAACTGGGATCCTCAGTCATCGTCACAACCAACTAAATAAAAGGAACTCATGTAAATGCTAACTTTTATGCATTTTCTTTTAAATCAAACTGTGGCAAAGTTGAATCCTAGCAGCTGGTGTTCTTGTGGGTAATTGGTTCTGGCATATTACCTTCACAAAAACACTTCCATCATCTTATAGACATATCTTGGGCAAAAGCCAGAGAATATATTTAATTCTTTTTTGTATAGCAAATTATAAGTTTTGAAAAACTGGGATCCTCAGTCATCGTCACAACCAACTAAATAAAAGGAACTCATGTAAATGCTAACTTTTATGCATTTTCTTTTAAATCAAACTGTGGCAAAGTTGAATCCTAGCAGCTGGTGTTCTTGTGGGTAATTGGTTCTGGCATATTACCTTCACAAAAACACTTCCATCATCTTATAGACATATCTTGGGCAAAAGCCAGAGAATATATTTAATTCTTTTTTGTATATCTTCTCTACATTTTGCCCTTTAACAACTGATTCTCTATCAACTCTAAAAATCTGGGGGAAAAAAGTATACAATTTTTAAAATTTTACATTTTTCTTTCCAACATAGAACTTAAAGACTTTCACACAGGTATTCATTAAACTGTATTAAACTGTAAGACTTCATGATTTTTAAAACTGTTAGTTAAATTATAATTTATGACATTTATAGCTAAGGCTACAAATCACTTAGGTTTAATAACTAAGAATTATCCAGGCTTACTTACAGATATTATGAATAATAAGAATAGCCCAAGAGAATATCTTCTCATAAAAGCAAAAGCATCAATACAGACGTCTCTTATTTAGAATATATAGCTCCTCAGCCACTCCCTACGACACGTAACATAACGCAGTTCAGAAGCACAACTAGCAAGATTTATATTCACAACTACACAGTTTAAACACTGTACTGTTTTCTGCTTTGAGACAACTAGCAATGTTAAAAAACAGAGATGAGGTTTTACATCTCTCTCTCCCCTAGTAAAGTATAAGGTCCTCAGAATTAGGAACTATACCTTGTTTATTTCGGTAACCCCAATTTTACCAATTATGTCTAACAGAGTAGAAACTTAACCAACGTTACTTATTCTTTTTTTTTTCCCCTAAATTTTGGCCTCAACTTAGCAATCAACATGCTGCGATTCATGGGGTCGCAAAGAGTCAGACACAACTGAGCGACTGAACTGAACTGAACTGAAACTATCATTTTAACTATTTTTTTACAGCTTACAGGTCAATACCAGTTCTTTTTTTAAAAATGTTTTATTTTGTATTGGGGTCTAGCAATTAACAAACAATGTTGTGATAGTTTCAGGTGAACACTCAAGGGATTCAGCCACACATATACATGTATCCATTCTCCTCTCCCATTATATCATTTTAACTATTTTTTTACAGCTTACAGGTCAATACCAGTTCTTTTTTTAAAAATGTTTTATTTTGTATTGGGGTCTAGCAATTAACAAACAATGTTGTGATAGTTTCAGGTGAACACTCAAGGGATTCAGCCACACATATACATGTATCCATTCTCCTCTCCCATTCAGGCTGCCACATAACACTGAGCAGAGTTCCATGTGTTATACAGCAGGCCCTTGTTGTGTATCCATTTTAAACAGAGCAATACATTAACATTTTAAATCCAGATCTAGATAAACCTTATTGTCTCAACTAAACTACTTTCAAGAACAGAATAATGACTTATGTATTTTTTGGTATTTGTTTAGTCACTATATTGTGTCTGCCTCTTTTGCAATTCCATGGACTATAGTCGTCCAGGCTCTTCTTTTCGTGGAATATCCTAGGCAAGACTACTGGAATGGGTTGCCATTTCCTTCTCCAGGGGATCTTCCTGACCCAGGGATCAAACCTGCATCTCCTGCACTGGCAAGCAGGTTCTTTACCACTGAACTACCAGGGAAGACCATAATGACTTATACTTGTGTCCAAATATACAGGACAGTGCTTTGCACCCAATAAATGTTCATTGATAAAAATAAAGACAAAGATGATAAAGATAATGTGAAGCCAGTTTTCCATATTTTTCTCAGATATTCATTCAAAGGCATGGCAATGCCTTTGAAATTTTCTGATCAAAATAATCAAGGAATGTAAAACTGTTGCAGCCAAAACTAACAAAATGACATTAATACTAACCAAATAGTAATTTACTGTCACCCAACATTTTAGTGGGTATATGTGTATATGTACAAAACCAACTCAATGTAATGGTGAAAAGAATGGTTACTTAATACTATGAGCTACCAAAACTAGATGGCATGGTAACAAAACAATATGCCCCCACTTTTTTATTGGGTCTATAATGTGTATTGTGAATATGCATCTATGTGTATTTATGTAGGGACACTGGAGGAAACGGAAGGGGATAAAACAATAAACACTAAAATGTTAACAGTTGCTACATGGTACGAGGAAGGCAATGGCACCCCACCCCAGTACTCTTGCCTGGAAAATCCAATGGACGGAGTAGCCTGGTGGGCTGCAGTCCATGGGGTCGCTAACAGTCGGACAGACTGAGCGACTTCACTTTCACTTTTCTCCTTCATGCATTGGAGAAGGAAATGGCAACCCACTCCAGTATTCTTGCCTGGAGAATCCCAGGGATGGGGGAGCCTGGTGGGCTGCCGTCTATGGGGTCACACAGAGTCGGACACGACTGAAGTGACTTAGCAGCAGCAGCAGCTACATGGTAAAGCTACAGATAACTTTTACTTTCTTCTTCATGTTTTTCTCTACTTTCTAATTCAGAAACACATACCTAAATACAATAAATAACTTTCTTAAAATAAAAGCTCCCAACATTTAGAAATTTTGTCATTGATGTTAAAATCAGCCAACAATCTCAACTCAGTCTAGTGAGCAATATAACAGAGTTCTAGAATTTAGTTCTTAAGGATAAATTCAGGCTCTGAAAATATTTCTTACCTATTCCACACTAATCACCCTCTTACTTAAATAATAGTTACAGAGTAATAGTAAGAATAAAAGGCTCTATTTAGAGGAAGGGGAGATGAAGATGAAAGAAGATGAAGATACTAAGACTATCATTAGTATTCCAACTATATCATGTACAAATTTCTTTGAACACAGTCAAAAATCCATGTGTGAGGCTTTGATCTCATTAAATTTTTTAAATTACAGATCTTGAATGACAAAAGATAAAAGACAATCATATATTCTGCACTTTCCGAAAAGCTTTTCTAACACTGAAATTTACTCATCTGGACATAAAAAGTACAAATCTACTTAACAGACAAATGTTACTTCCCACACACAAAAAGTTTCACATTCAGAAAGAACTAGAGATTCAAAGGTTTATTCTAGATTGCAAATGCTATCAAAACAATATAGTACAGCCACTCTGGAAAACAGTTTATCAACTTCTTTAAAAACTAACCGTTCGGCTACCATACAACCTGGCAACTGTATTCCAGGGCATTTATCCCAGAGAAATAAAAACTCCTGTTCACACAAAAACTTGCATGTGAATATTTCTAGCATCTTTATTTGTAACAGCCAAAAACTGGAAGCAAGCCAGATGTTCTTCAATAGGTGAACAGTTAAGTAAACTAGTACATCCATACCATGTACACTTAGAACGAACTACTGATATGCCCAACAACTTGAATCAATCTCCAGAGAATTATGGTGAGTGAAAACAGCTAATGACAAAAAATATGTACTATATAATTCTATTTATAAAACATTCTTGAAATGACTATAGAAACTAAAGAATTATAAAGAATAAATTAGTGGTCACCAGAGGTTACCGGGCAATAGGAGGGAAAGGTCAGAGGTAAGTAAGTACTGGGTTGATCAAAAAGTTTGTTCAGGTTTTTCTGCAACATTTTAGGAAAAACTCAAACTCTTTAGCCAACCCAATAAATGTAGCTACAAAACAGCAACATGAAGAAAATATTCTCTATCTTGACTATAACAAATATCAATGTAAATATCCTTCTTTTGATCTACTATAGTTTTGTAAGATACTACTATTAAGGGAAACTGTATAGAGAGTACATGAGATCTATTATTTCTTACAATTGCATAGGAATCTATGATTATTTCAAAATAAAAAGCTTAATCTTAAAAAAACAGAGTATTTGTAGGGCACCTTCCAACACTGATTGTATCAATCAAAATCAAATATCTTCTCTCCAGGAATTTCCAGTCTAAACCAGGCAACACAAAAAGTCTGTGGAAATTTACTTAGAATTTAAGAAAAGTGTATAAATACATATAGTATTTGGGTATTAAAGTATGACCATGTGGTCATATAAAAAAGCATGTGCACAACTAAAAGGAAAATAAATGGATTAAAACTCAAATCCATTCTGAGTATGCAGATGTAATATTTTTAAGTTTTTTACAAAATAAGAAAGAAAAGCAGCACCTAGAATAGTTTAGTGCTCCTATTATAGTTTCCATAGCACCCTATAATTCATCTTTCAGTTCTTTTCAAACATTATTATTTCTACTGTGACTTTTCCACTAGACAGCAAACTCCATAAATACAAAGACTGTCTTCATCTTGCCTTCTAGTACATAGCACAGTAACTTACACAGAGCAAAAATTAAATATTTTAAAATTGAAATAAGTTGCTAAATACAACCCTGAACTACAGTCTCCTCTGTTACAGAACTCAAAAACCTATCCTTAGGTAAACAACTATTTATCTTTCCTTAATTGAATTTTTCAATGTTGCCTATAATTTCTGTGAAACAACTTTAAAAGCTTTTAATACACATACGTTTTTAAAATATGAGCTTGACAATGAAAATCATATACCCTGAATATATATCTACAGCAAAGAGTATTAAGACAACATTAATTTCAATTCTGAAAACTAAAGAAAATTTTTAGAAGCCTAGACTATCATATTATTAAATATATTCAGTATATTCAAAAATAGAATCAATGCTATTTTGAAATCCAGGAAAACTGTACATCATAAAAGCTTATCCTTAGATCATTTTTTCCGTAAGAAGTTAGCAATAGAAGCAGAATATGAAATGAAATTAAAGATACATAGAGAGAGGATACAGATATAGACATGCACACTACCAAAGATGAAGACCTAAGCTTAAAAGAAAAAAAAAAATCATGAAAAACAAAAACACAGGGTAGTGAGTCTATTTTCCTCCTGAAATAAGTATAATTCAGTCATATAATGTAACAGGAATAAACCAGAGAGCATCAAATCTATTTTAAACATTTAAGTCTATCCTTTAAAACAAAAACAGACAATATTATCAAGTCTAAGTAGGTTTCCTTTTTTAAAGGGAATTTTTATTCAAAAAACAAAGAAAAAAGGTTTTAAAAAAATGCATGGGAAAACCCCAAATGCAAAACAAAAAGATTTACTTACCAAGTTGGCCATATAAATTGTGAGCAGCCCTCTCCTGCAAGTAATTTTAAGAAGACAGAGAGTGAGAGTAAGCACAAATTTGACTTAATAATCACTTCATCACTTTTTTTAGAAATCTACCAAATCATTTCTCAGGAGTGGCAGGAAAGGGGCAGATTATGCAGAACTAAGTTTTTAACTGTATAAATCAATTCGACAAGTCATTCTGTTTGGCAGTCATTAAATATTCTGTTTAATACTCATTAATTAGAATTCTTTAAAATTACTATTGCCTGGGACTTCCCTAGTCGCCTACTGGTGGAATCCACCTTCCGATACAGGCAATGTGGGTTCGATCCCTGGTCAGGGAACTAACGTCCCACAGGCTGCAGGGCAACTGAGCCCACGGACCATGACTACTGAGCCCATAAGCCACAACTACTGGTACCACACACCACAGCTAGAGAGCCCACACACTGCAACAAGAGAGAAGGCTGCATGCCGTGACTAGAGAAGGCCCACATGCCACAACAAAACCCAGCACAGCAAAATCTTTTAAAGAATTTAAAAAGTCAAGTCAAAGCTCTAACATTTCTTAAAAAAAAAAATTACTATTGACTACTAATTGCTAATTAGACTTATTGTAAAGATCATATATCTAACAAAATTAACTAATACAGTGTTAAATACATGTCAATTACATCTCAATTTTTAAAATTACTGACACATTATTATTTATTAATAGGAAGAGAGGTACAATTTGCTATTAGTCTATCTTTATGTTAGAGAATTTGAGGCTTAATGAAGAATGCTAGCAAATTCATCTTGCCAAGAAGTCAAGGCCATAACAATTCAAACTAAATGCAAATTTATTTTTAAAAAATCAGGTCTTCTATCATTTTACACATAATGCAACTGTTCATTAGACATTGTTACAAATCATACTAAATCACCTTGTTTTAATTTCATTGCTAAGTGAAAAGTCAGGTACTAAGTGAACTCTTTAACACCAAAGGACAAACAAAAGCTCTGTAAACACTTGCTTTACAGAAAAACTACATATTTACTAAATGCATATTCACTCTTACTTAATGAGAATTCACCTAGAAACTCAAAGATAAGGACAATTTTATGCCCTTTACCTTACACTGCACATGAGACCATAAATGACGCACATCCCTCTAATAAAGAGGTCTTTAATAGTTAAAGCATTCAAGGGCAGGGCTCAACTAAACTCTAAAAATCATAGAAATATATCTGAGTTTCAATAATGAACATTTTTAGTACTCAAAGAAACAAATACTTTGTAACATAAAAAAGTAAATCAAATCACTTTCATTTAAATATCATGCTAGATCTTGATATTAACATCGTTAATCAATCTTCTTGATTTCAGATCCAGTCATACAAAACCTTGATTGTTCATCACTTAAAATGGCTTAACAGGATTTTCAATTTACTAAAGCCATATGGAGACAGTATGATATAATTGAATAATGCTGAAGCAAAGTTAAGAAAGGTTCCAGTTAACTTTCTCTGGTACTCTAGTTTTGTTATTAAAATGAGGAAACTAGTTATCTAACTTACATTTTCAAATATAAAGACTATTTAAAGAAAAAAACTTACATTTATCACTAATATATAAAACATAACATTGGGTCCACCCTGGTTGAAACGGGGAGGCGCCCTAGGCATACCCACTGAGCCATGCCCCCAGCAATGTCCCTCTTTAGCAGGTCCTAATGTACCTTAGCAGAACAACAGAATTCCACTGCTCCTCTAAACATGAATTTCAAAATCAGTGATATGATGACCTCTGAAAGGTCCCTTTTAAGTCTTCTTTTCTATGACTTATACATACCAATTGAAATTGTTCTTACTAATCCTTACCAATCTTTAGTTCCTACCAAATTCTAAATCAAAGACGTTCCAATAGTACTTATTTTAAATAAATCATATCAAGAAAAATCAGGGTAACATCATCATCTAAGAATCACATATACATGGAAAAGCTACACGCTTCTCAAGGATTTACTTGTTCTTTTCTGTTGCTGGTTACATATGAACAAAAAAAAATAGTACTCTTCATTACAAAACCAAAGTAAAAATATTTCAGTAATTTCAGCGGTAGTGTCCCAAAATACATTTCACTATGAAGTGAAATTAAAAGACACTTGCTCCTTGAAAGAAAAGCTATGACAAACCTAGACAATGTATTAAAAAGGAGAGATATTACTTTGCCAACAAAGGTCCATCTAGTGAAAGCTATGGTTTTTCCAGCAGTCATGTATGGATGTGACACTTGGACTATATAGAAGGCTAAGCGCTGAAGAACTGATGCTTTTGAGCTGTGGTGGAGAAAACTCTTGACAGTCCCTTGGACTGCAAGGAGATCCAACCAGTTAAACCTAAAGGAAATCAGTCCTGAATGTTCACTGGAAGGACTGATGCTAAAGCTGAAACTCCAATACTTTGGCAACCTGATGTGAAGAGCCGATTCATTAAAGAAGACCCTCATGCTGGGAAGGATTGAAGACAGGAGGAGAAGGGGACGACAGAGGATGAGATGGTTGGATGGCATCACCGATGAGATGGACGTGCGTTTGAGCAAGCTCCGGGAGATGGTGAAGGATGGGGAAGCCTGGCGTGCTGCAGTCCATGGGGTCGCAAAGAGTAAGACACGACTGAGTAAATGAACAACCACAACAATGAAGTGAACTAATATATGATGCTATCTTCAAAAACCTTTGTTCCACTAATTTCATTCTGTCTCTGATAAGAACAGTAACTCAACTCTAGAATCACCACTAGCTTCCATCTATAACTGTTTATCTTTACTGAACAAAGATGATCTTGTTTAACCGTTACATTTTCACAGACCTGCAGTAGCACCTGGCATCTAACAGACACTAAACAAATGGGAGAATTACTAAGCAAAGTGTTACTAGGAATCCAGTCTTACAAGAAGGAATACATTATAGACATATATTATAGAATTATATAATCACAAAAGATAGCCACTAGACAGAGGGATGACTGACTAAAGACACTAATTAGCAAGCAAAAACATGATCTATTTGTTTAAAATTTAATAATTTACACAGTATAATTCATATTTTGAAATCAGATTTTATACTCTCAGTAGTTATACAAAGTATAAAGCAGACACTATCGTCCTCATTCTATTAAAAACCAAGAATCAGAGAAGCGGTTTATTTAAAAATATGAAGGCAGAAAAAAGCAAGTTCTTCTGACTCAAGTTTCACATTCCTTCCAAGGTACTGTTTCTACAGTAGAAAATCTTTACTAAGTTATCTTTCAACTCTAAAACTTACTGATTTAATATGGTATCCTAGCAGGCTTCTGTGCAGCGAGGATAAACAAAGTCTGCTGCTGCTGCTAAGTCGCTTCAGTTGTGTCCGACTCTGTGCGACCCCAGAGACGGCAGCCCACCAGGCTCCCCCATCTCTGGGGTTCTCCAGGCAAGAACACTGGAGTGGGTTGCCATTTCCTTCTCCAGTGCATGAAAGTGAAAAGTGAAAGTGAAGTCGCTCAGTCGTGTCCAACTATCAGTAAGGATGTATTGCTACTAGAGTACTACTATTATTAGTAGTAGTAGGGCTAAGTCACTTCAGTCGTGTCTGACNAAAAAAACAGAGTATTTGTAGGGCACCTTCCAACACTGATTGTATCAATCAAAATCAAATATCTTCTCTCCAGGAATTTCCAGTCTAAACCAGGCAACACAAAAAGTCTGTGGAAATTTACTTAGAATTTAAGAAAAGTGTATAAATACATATAGTATTTGGGTATTAAAGTATGACCATGTGGTCATATAAAAAAGCATGTGCACAACTAAAAGGAAAATAAATGGATTAAAACTCAAATCCATTCTGAGCATGCAGATGTAATATTTTTAAGTTTTTTACAAAATAAGAAAGAAAAGCAGCACCTAGAATAGTTTAGTGCTCCTATTATAGTTTCCATAGCACCCTATAATTCATCTTTCAGTTCTTTTCAAACATTATTATTTCTACTGTGACTTTTCCACTAGACAGCAAACTCCATAAATACAAAGACTGTCTTCATCTTGCCTTCTAGCACATAGCACAGTAACTTACACAGAGCAAAAATTAAATATTTTAAAATTGAAATAAGTTGCTAAATACAACCCTGAACTACAGTCTCCTCTGTTACAGAACTCAAAAACCTATCCTTAGGTAAACAACTATTTATCTTTCCTTAATTGAATTTTTCAATGTTGCCTATAATTTCTGTGAAACAACTTTAAAAGCTTTTAATACACATACGTTTTTAAAATATGAGCTTGACAATGAAAATCATATACCCTGAATATATATCTACAGCAAAGAGTATTAAGACAACATTAATTTCAATTCTGAAAACTAAAGAAAATTTTTAGAAGCCTAGACTATCATATTATTAAATATATTCAGTATATTCAAAAATAGAATCAATGCTATTTTGAAATCCAGGAAAACTGTACATCATAAAAGCTTATCCTTAGATCATTTTTTCCGTAAGAAGTTAGCAATAGAAGCAGAATATGAAATGAAATTAAAGATACATAGAGAGAGGATACAGATATAGACATGCACACTACCAAAGATGAAGACCTAAGCTTAAAAGAAAAAAAAAAATCATGAAAAACAAAAACACAGGGTAGTGAGTCTATTTTCCTCCTGAAATAAGTATAATTCAGTCATATAATGTAACAGGAATAAACCAGAGAGCATCAAATCTATTTTAAACATTTAAGTCTATCCTTTAAAACAAAAACAGACAATATTATCAAGTCTAAGTAGGTTTCCTTTTTTAAAGGGAATTTTTATTCAAAAAACAAAGAAAAAAGGTTTTAAAAAAATGCATGGGAAAACCCCAAATGCAAAAAAAAAAGATTTACTTACCAAGTTGGCCATATAAATTGTGAGCAGCCCTCTCCTGCAAGTAATTTTAAGAAGACAGAGAGTGAGAGTAAGCACAAATTTGACTTAATAATCACTTCATCACTTTTTTTAGAAATCTACCAAATCATTTCTCAGGAGTGGCAGGAAAGGGGCAGATTATGCAGAACTAAGTTTTTAACTGTATAAATCAATTCGACAAGTCATTCTGTTTGGCAGTCATTAAATATTCTGTTTAATACTCATTAATTAGAATTCTTTAAAATTACTATTGCCTGGGACTTCCCTAGTCGCCTACTGGTGGAATCCACCTTCCGATACAGGCAATGTGGGTTCGATCCCTGGTCAGGGAACTAACGTCCCACAGGCTGCAGGGCAACTGAGCCCACGGACCATGACTACTGAGCCCATAAGCCACAACTACTGGTACCACACACCACAGCTAGAGAGCCCACACACTGCAACAAGAGAGAAGGCTGCATGCCGTGACTAGAGAAGGCCCACATGCCACAACAAAACCCAGCACAGCAAAATCTTTTAAAGAATTTAAAAAGTCAAGTCAAAGCTCTAACATTTCTTAAAAAAAAAAATTACTATTGACTACTAATTGCTAATTAGACTTATTGTAAAGATCATATATCTAACAAAATTAACTAATACAGTGTTAAATACATGTCAATTACATCTCAATTTTTAAAATTACTGACACATTATTATTTATTAATAGGAAGAGAGGTACAATTTGCTATTAGTCTATCTTTATGTTAGAGAATTTGAGGCTTAATGAAGAATGCTAGCAAATTCATCTTGCCAAGAAGTCAAGGCCATAACAATTCAAACTAAATGCAAATTTATTTTTAAAAAATCAGGTCTTCTATCATTTTACACATAATGCAACTGTTCATTAGACATTGTTACAAATCATACTAAATCACCTTGTTTTAATTTCATTGCTAAGTGAAAAGTCAGGTACTAAGTGAACTCTTTAACACCAAAGGACAAACAAAAGCTCTGTAAACACTTGCTTTACAGAAAAACTACATATTTACTAAATGCATATTCACTCTTACTTAATGAGAATTCACCTAGAAACTCAAAGATAAGGACAATTTTATGCCCTTTACCTTACACTGCACATGAGACCATAAATGACGCACATCCCTCTAATAAAGAGGTCTTTAATAGTTAAAGCATTCAAGGGCAGGGCTCAACTAAACTCTAAAAATCATAGAAATATATCTGAGTTTCAATAATGAACATTTTTAGTACTCAAAGAAACAAATACTTTGTAACATAAAAAAGTAAATCAAATCACTTTCATTTAAATATCATGCTAGATCTTGATATTAACATCGTTAATCAATCTTCTTGATTTCAGATCCAGTCATACAAAACCTTGATTGTTCATCACTTAAAATGGCTTAACAGGATTTTCAATTTACTAAAGCCATATGGAGACAGTATGATATAATTGAATAATGCTGAAGCAAAGTTAAGAAAGGTTCCAGTTAACTTTCTCTGGTACTCTAGTTTTGTTATTAAAATGAGGAAACTAGTTATCTAACTTACATTTTCAAATATAAAGACTATTTAAAGAAAAAAACTTACATTTATCACTAATATATAAAACATAACATTGGGTCCACCCTGGTTGAAACGGGGAGGCGCCCTAGGCATACCCACTGAGCCATGCCCCCAGCAATGTCCCTCTTTAGCAGGTCCTAATGTACCTTAGCAGAACAACAGAATTCCACTGCTCCTCTAAACATGAATTTCAAAATCAGTGATATGATGACCTCTGAAAGGTCCCTTTTAAGTCTTCTTTTCTATGACTTATACATACCAATTGAAATTGTTCTTACTAATCCTTACCAATCTTTAGTTCCTACCAAATTCTAAATCAAAGACGTTCCAATAGTACTTATTTTAAATAAATCATATCAAGAAAAATCAGGGTAACATCATCATCTAAGAATCACATATACATGGAAAAGCTACACGCTTCTCAAGGATTTACTTGTTCTTTTCTGTTGCTGGTTACATATGAACAAAAAAAAATAGTACTCTTCATTACAAAACCAAAGTAAAAATATTTCAGTAATTTCAGCGGTAGTGTCCCAAAATACATTTCACTATGAAGTGAAATTAAAAGACACTTGCTCCTTGAAAGAAAAGCTATGACAAACCTAGACAATGTATTAAAAAGGAGAGATATTACTTTGCCAACAAAGGTCCATCTAGTGAAAGCTATGGTTTTTCCAGCAGTCATGTATGGATGTGACACTTGGACTATATAGAAGGCTAAGCGCTGAAGAACTGATGCTTTTGAGCTGTGGTGGAGAAAACTCTTGACAGTCCCTTGGACTGCAAGGAGATCCAACCAGTTAAACCTAAAGGAAATCAGTCCTGAATGTTCACTGGAAGGACTGATGCTAAAGCTGAAACTCCAATACTTTGGCAACCTGATGTGAAGAGCCGATTCATTAAAGAAGACCCTCATGCTGGGAAGGATTGAAGACAGGAGGAGAAGGGGACGACAGAGGATGAGATGGTTGGATGGCATCACCGATGAGATGGACGTGCGTTTGAGCAAGCTCCGGGAGATGGTGAAGGATGGGGAAGCCTGGCGTGCTGCAGTCCATGGGGTCGCAAAGAGTAAGACACGACTGAGTAAATGAACAACCACAACAATGAAGTGAACTAATATATGATGCTATCTTCAAAAACCTTTGTTACACTAATTTCATTCTGTCTCTGATAAGAACAGTAACTCAACTCTAGAATCACCACTAGCTTCCATCTATAACTGTTTATCTTTACTGAACAAAGATGATCTTGTTTAACCGTTACATTTTCACAGACCTGCAGTAGCACCTGGCATCTAACAGACACTAAACAAATGGGAGAATTACTAAGCAAAGTGTTACTAGGAATCCAGTCTTACAAGAAGGAATACATTATAGACATATATTATAGAATTATATAATCACAAAAGATAGCCACTAGACAGAGGGATGACTGACTAAAGACACTAATTAGCAAGCAAAAACATGATCTATTTGTTTAAAATTTAATAATTTACACAGTATAATTCATATTTTGAAATCAGATTTTATACTCTCAGTAGTTATACAAAGTATAAAGCAGACACTATCGTCCTCATTCTATTAAAAACCAAGAATCAGAGAAGCGGTTTATTTAAAAATATGAAGGCAGAAAAAAGCAAGTTCTTCTGACTCAAGTTTCACATTCCTTCCAAGGTACTGTTTCTACAGTAGAAAATCTTTACTAAGTTATCTTTCAACTCTAAAACTTACTGATTTAATATGGTATCCTAGCAGGCTTCTGTGCAGCGAGGATAAACAAAGTCTGCTGCTGCTGCTAAGTCGCTTCAGTTGTGTCCGACTCTGTGCGACCCCAGAGACGGCAGCCCACCAGGCTCCCCCATCTCTGGGGTTCTCCAGGCAAGAACACTGGAGTGGGTTGCCATTTCCTTCTCCAGTGCATGAAAGTGAAAAGTGAAAGTGAAGTCGCTCAGTCGTGTCCAACTATCAGTAAGGATGTATTGCTACTAGAGTACTACTATTATTAGTAGTAGTAGGGCTAAGTCACTTCAGTCGTGTCTGACTCTGTGCGACCCCATAGACGGCAGCCCACCAGGCTCCCTCGTCCTTGGGATTCTCCAGGCAAGAACACTGAAGTGGGTTGCCAATTCCCTCTCCAATGCATGAAAGTGAAAAGTGAAAGTGAAGTCGCTCAGTCGTGTCCGACTCTGTGCGACCCCATGGACGGCAGCCCACCAGGCGCTGCCGTCCATGGGATTTTCCAGGCAAGAGTACTGGAGTGGAGTGCCATTGCCTTCTATTAATTATTATTATTATATAATCGTATAATTATATATATTATATAATTATACATTATATTATATATAATTAGTAGTAGTAGTAGTAGTATTCTAGTACTAATAGTATTAGACTGCTATGGTCTCAAGCTTCAATGTGGTGGTGTTGTTCAGTTGCTCAGTCTTGTCTAACACTTTGCAATCCATAAACTGTAGCCAACCAGGCCTCTGTCCATGAGACTTCCCAGGCAAGGATACTGTATCATTTGCCATTTCCTTCTCCAGGGGATCTTCCTGATCCAGGGATACAACCCACATTTCCTGCATTGGCAGGCAGATTCTTTACCCACTGAGCCACCTGGGAAGCCCCAAGTTTCAATTCACCATTTCCAAATAATGAGGAAGATCACCTCCTCCTCAGCTTTATCTGAATTCCAACCCAAAGCTAACAGCCTCAAGAATGAGAGGACGGTATTTTATTTGGCACATTATAATATCAGGACAGTAATTTATTTTATCACTTCTCCAGAGATGGTCAGTATTACAGGAAATGGATAAGTTGATTAAATACCATTTTATTATTTAACACTTGACTGTATCTAGCCTAAGTCTGAAGACAAACAAGTCACTCCCTTAACCTAGTGAGTAAATTCTCTCTGCAAACCAAGTTACACATTAAAACACTGCTACAACAGTGACAGGGAAGGGGAGAGATGTCAATTAGAAAAGAAGTGGGCCTAGAAGAAGGGCTGGGGCCAAGGAGGACAATAACTTTTTAAAGTTCACAGGAGGTTCTGATACACAAATTCTTCCATTCTTCTAATCTAATCACCAGTTTAGAAGACTGGTGAAACTCGGTGAATAAGCAGCCTAAAGTTATTAGTCAAGTATTTCTTTCAACCACAGAAAAGCTTTTTTTTTTTTTGATGGGGAAAGGAGATGAATCTTTTAAACTTCCGTTAAAAATGTAAGTGGGTGTGTACATCAAGGGGTACTATCTAAAAAAGTATTAAGAACCACTGTTGTAAGAACTGTGTCATCAGAGTATCACTATTCCTTACGGGGAAATATTAAAATAATTAACTTTTCTTAACATCTCAGTAGCATAAAAGGTATCCTCACATTCTACTGAAATTTCAAGGATTCTCTTCTAATGACATTATTTTGTCTAATTAGATGGACAATAATGCTTTTTATTTTCTGGGAACTTTAGTGTAAATATTCTTTAGTTAACTTTCTCAAACTTCTGAAGGACACCGTATGTAACACATTTCATAACTAACGTCACTAGGGAATACAGTAGGAACTGTATAACTTCTAAATATTTATATGTATATATAAAATACATCTGAGTTCAATGGATAAGGAGAAATGAGAGATTAAAGAAAAACAAAGTGAATGTTCCTAAACACTAAGTTTACGAAGATATTTTATTTAATCATTTCAGAAAGTCTTTCAAAATAAAATAGAATTTCATTTCTCAAAATATTTCAGAACAGTATAAAATACTTCTTTAAGGTACAGGAATGGGTAAGACAAACTTCTAGACTAGAGAAAGACACCATAATTATATTCTATGGTATACAATGGATAACAGAGAGGTAAGCTTTTCAGAAGACTGCCAGGTAATCTCATTTTCTTCCTGAGACCAAGACACTGAAACTTGAAGATACCAAGAATTTATAAGCCAGTTTGTAGGTATTCTTTTACCCACATAGTACATAGTTGATTCCTTTTGGTCACATCTGCTTAGGAGTTTCATAATTACAACAGTGTAATTTAACAACTTAAACCATGAATATGCTTAGAATAAATACCCAATTTTTTATACTTTAATCCATGTCCTTGTTTGAGCACCCTGGAGTTTTAACTTATCTAAACTAATACTAAATATCAAAGCAAATCCACAACAACTCTACAAAACAAAATCCATCTGAACAACTCCTTTCTGAACCACAAACAAAGCACTTCCTAGAAAAAGAAAGAGAAGACTAGTTCCTAACAGCCCACCTAGGGATAAACTAGATGTTACCAAAGCTTCCTGCTGAGTTACTAAGATCACAGTTCTTTGTGGCACAAATTTTTTAAGCAACCCTGGAAACAACTTCAAAGCTTTCTCAGAACCCCATAGTGATGTGATTAAGATTTAAGTAAGCTGCCCGCTTACAAGGTGTTAGAAACTAGCTGGCAAAGCATGTTTAATTCTGTAGATGGACGGAGACTGAGAAAGATGGACGGATGGATGGATGGATGGATGGATGGATGGATGGGTGGATGGATGAATAAAAGGACAGATGAGTTGGAGAGAGGGAGAAAAAAGTTGTGAGGAAATAAATTTAAACCAATATAGATGAAAACATATTCATGAATAGAGATAGATTTTCACTAATATATCTATACCTACAACACACACACACATATATATATATCCATCATACATATGTGTGTGTATATAACCACGTTGTATGTTTGTACCTCATTAAATGCTTTTTTTTAAAAAGGTGATTATACAGTTGAGTACAAAGCATATAACCTTTAGTAAAGATTTCATTATTGAATAGAGCTTCAGAGATTTAAAAATTTAAATTATCATGATTTGCTAGTTTGGAAAAAACTGTTAATCCTCCACATTCTTTTTCTTCTATCCTTTCTATTACTGCTATTTACTTTTAAAAGGATGAACTAATAACTGATCAATTAATTTAAAAATCGGTTCAAAACTAATTCCTTAAATGTTGCTATTTCCCAACTTCTAACCTCAGGCTTCCTATTCTGAGCTTTGAGACTCTAATCTATTTGGAAAAAACTGTTAATCCTCCACATTCTTTTTCTTCTATCCTTTCTATTACTGCTATTTACTTTTAAAAGGATGAACTAATAACTGATCAATTAATTTAAAAATCGGTTCAAAACTAATTCCTTAAATGTTGCTATTTCCCAACTTCTAACCTCAGGCTTCCTATTCTGAGCTTTGAGACTCTAATCTCCAATAGATTCAATAATCACCTATGGGAGGAAACCTCCAATTTTATTTATATAGCTACCATGCTTTTCCTGAATCTAGACTCACACTTCAAGCTGCCTACTGGCCACCTCCAATAACATATCATTGACTTTCTTTGGGAACTAAAGGCATAATTATAAATTCCTCTTCCTTAAATGCTATAATGTTAATATGTTTCATTTGGGGCTAGATGTAATAATTTTGAAATACACCTATCTTCAACCTTTGTAAATTACTTACATAAAACATAGAAAAGCAAATCTTTTAGCTTTATTTCTTCATAAGTTGTTTTATAGTGTATCTTAGTTTTAAAAACTCTAGTAGATTACTTTCTACCAGATTCTACTCAGTAATCTGAGTAGGTTACTCAGGTATCTTGATGTTTAATGAGATCTTAAGAAAAATTTGTTGCTAAATAAAAAATGTTTTCAAAGCAAGTTAGACCACTTGTTAACTTTTGCACAATTTCAGATAAACAGAGACCAGACTTTCTTAAAGTACAATACACTATACAACAACTTATAAAGAAACAAAGCTAAAAGATTTGCTTCTCTATGTTTTATTGTTAAAGCCAAAAAAGTTTTTTAAACCTGTATTTTAGAAAGTCACTAGCTTCTGACCAATACTATAAAATTTAATTTTAAAGTTTTTAATTAGACCCCAAACCATTTGTGCTTGATGTACATATATACACCATATATACACACAACGCTTAAGAAAAAAAAAAAGAACTTAGAGCTATTTCCAGGTTTTTTTAATTGCATCATCTAATAAAGAACACAAGCTGGAATCAAGATTGCCGAGAGAAATATCAATAACCTCAGATATGCAGATGACACCACCCTTATGGCAGAAGTGAAGAGGAGCTAAAAAGCCTCTTGATGAAAGTGAAAGAGGAGAGCGAAAAAGTTGGCTTAAAGCTCAACATTCAGAAAACGAAGATCATGGCATCCGGTCCCATCACTTCATGGGAAATAGATGGAGAAACAGTGGAAACAGTGTCAGACTTTATTTTGGGGTCTCCAAAATCACTGCAGATGGTAACTGCAGCCATGAAATTAAAAGACGCTTACTCCTTGGAAGAAAAGTTATGACCAACCTAGATAGCATATTCAAAAGCAGAGACATTACTTTGCTGACTAAGGTCCGTCTAGTCAAGGCTATGGTTTTTCCTGTGGTCATGTATGGATGTGAGAGTTGGACTGTGAAGAAGGCTGAGCGCCGAAGAATTGATGCTTTTGAACTGTGGTGTTGGAGAAGACTCTTGAGAGTCCCTTGGACTGCAAGGAGATCCAACCAGTCCATTCTGAAGGAGATCAACCCTGGGATTTCTTTGGAAGGAATGATGCTAAAGCTGAAATTCCAGTACTTTGGCCACCTCATGAGAAGAGTTGACTCATTGGAGAAGACTCTGATGCTGGGAAGGATTGAGGGCAGGAGGAGAAGGGGACGACCGAGGATGAGATGGCTGGATGGCATCACGGACTTGATGGACGTGAGTCTGAGTGAACTCGGGAGATGGTGATGAACAGAAAGGCCTGGCGTGCTGCGATTCATGGTGTCACAAAGAGTTGGACACGACTGAGCGACTGAACTTAACTGAACTGAATAAAGACAGAATTAAATCAACACCTGTCACAAAAAATTCAACTACTAAACAATCACATCAAGATAAGGATCATTTTTTTCTTCAGAAACCATGGGATAATACTCANGCCTGGCGTGCTGCGATTCATGGTGTCACAAAGAGTTGGACACGACTGAGCGACTGAACTTAACTGAACTGAATAAAGACAGAATTAAATCAACACCTGTCACAAAAAATTCAACTACTAAACAATCACATCAAGATAAGGATCATTTTTTTCTTCAGAAACCATGGGATAATACTCATAAAGAGTTTAAAATTCTAGAGAGAGAGAGAGAAGTCGCTCAGTTATGTCTGACTCTTTGCAACCCCAGGGACTGTAGGCTACCAGGCTCCTCCATCCATGCGATTTTTCAGGCAAGAGTACTTCAGTGGGCTGCCATTTCCTTCTGCAGGGGATCTTCCCGATTCAGGGATTGAACCCAGGTCTCCTGCATCACAAGCAGACGCTTTACCATCTAAGCCACCAGGGAAGCCTCAGAATCTAATCAGGTCTCAAACAGAGTAAATCCACTCCAACTAATATTTAGAACAAGTCAAAATTTAGGACAAATTTTCTATGAATCCCTAGTGTCTGTGAATAAAATACTAGTACAATAACTTAAATAGCTCACTTAAATAAATAAAAACAGAAAACTTAAAAAAACAGTTTACTATCAAATGTAAAAGGAGAATAGGAAATAAACTACTACCAGGAAACCTCTTTATGTCTTAAGGAGTTATAGCTTTTAATATCAATCACACAATTTTATTTGGGTACTATCATGGTATTTAAATAAATGTTGCTCTTCAAAAAAGAGTTTGATTTTTTGGAAAATTTTAAAAAGAATACATAAAAATGAAAGTCGTTAAAAAATTCTTCTTCCAGTTTCCAGTTTATATGTAAGGAACTTGAAAGTGATCACTTGGTCCTAAAACCAAGTAAAAAGCTGAACAAACTGAAAAGTCAACTTCCTCAAGAGAAGTAAGGTCACACTGCAAACTGCTGCCCGCTAAACTGCAGAAACTGCAAGCAGATACAGAGAGTAAGCCTGTAACAGAGCACAAACTCACAAGCTGAAACTTCTGAGGGAAAGAGTCAGGAGAGGACAATCTGCACTGTAACTGATATACAGCAGGGGGTTCGGTGTGGGAGTTAGGTTAAGCAGAGGGAGGCACAGTCTGGGAGTTAAAAATTCCAGAGGTATTGGTCTTAAGAGGAGCCCACACTTTTGTGAGTCTTAACCTCCAAGAGCCTATCACATCTTACAGAAAAACCTGAATGAACATTTTTGCCGAGCCAATACATACAACATTCAATTAAAACCGACTGAAGGATAAAAATCAGAACAAAGAACAAAGGCAACAAAGAAAAAACAGTAACAAATATGGTAGAAATCAATCCANCTATCACATCTTACAGAAAAACCTGAATGAACATTTTTGCCGAGCCAATACATACAACATTCAATTAAAACCGACTGAAGGATAAAAATCAGAACAAAGAACAAAGGCAACAAAGAAAAAACAGTAACAAATATGGTAGAAATCAATCCAGCTATATCAATAATCACTTTGCTAGCTATGTGCATGCTCAGTCATATCTGACTCTGCAACCCCACTGACTATAGCCTGCCTGTCTCCTCTGTCCATGGCAAGAATGTTGGAGTGGGTTGCCATTTCATACTCCAGGGGATCTTCTTGACCTAGGGATCCAACCCACATCTCTTGAGTCTCCTGCATTGGCAGGTGGATTCTTTATCACTGCACCAATTACTCTGAATGACAGTTAAAAGACAGACTGTCAAAGCTGATCTAAAACATAACCCAATTATATGTCAAATATAAGAAACCTACTTTAAATATATATATACATAGAGATTAAAGTAAACAAGCATGAAGAAATGTCTCATAATATACATATATCATCAAGGAAATGCAAATTAAAACAACAATTCGATACTACCACACACATATTAGGAAGGCCAAAATTCAGATAATACTAAATGCTGGTGAAGACATGGAACAACAGGAATAGTGAGGATACAAAATGGCCCAGACGCTTTGGAAAACAGTAGGCAGTTTTATACAAAATTTAACAAACTCTTAGTATATGATCCAGCAGTCACAACCCTTAGTAATCATCCAAAGGAGCTGAAAATTTTTGTCCACATAAAAACCTGCACTTGAAAGTTTACAGCAGCTTTATCCATAATTACCAAACCTTGGAAGTCATCAAGATGTCTGTCAGTAGGTCAATGGATAAATAAACTGGTACAGCCAGACCATGTAATATTATTCAGTTCCAAAAAGAAATGACCCATCAAGCCATGAAAAGACATGGAGGAAACTTAACTGCATATCACGAAGTAAAAGATGTTAATCTGAAAAGCCAACATACTGTATGATTCCAACTATACAACATTCTAGAAAAGATAAAACTATGGACACAGTTAAAAAAAATTAGTGGTTACTAGGGGTTAAGGGGTGAGAGGGATTAATAAGCAAGCACAGAGGATTTTTAAGACAGTGAAATTCCTCTGCAAGATACTATAATGGTCTATATGTGTCCTTATACATTTGTCCAAACCCATAAATGTACAAAACCAAGAACCCTAACGTAAATTATAGATTTGGACTGATAATGACTCGTCTATGTAGGTACATCGATGGTAACAAATGTACCACTCTGTTGGGTGATATTGATAATTAGGGAGGCTATAAGGGATAGGATACCCACTCCAGTATTCTTGGGTTTCGCTGGTGGTTCAGACAATAAAGAATCCACCTGCAGTGTGAGAGACCTCGGTTCAAACCATAGGTTAGGAAGATCCCCCTGGAGAAGGGCATGGCAACCCACTCCAGTATTCTTGCTTGGAGAATCCCCACAGACAGAGGAACCTAGTGGGCTACAGTCCATGGACTCACAAAGAGTTGGCCATGACTGAGCAACTAAGTACAGCACATCACATCCATGTGTAGCGATCAGGATATATGAAAAATCATTATACTTCCCCTTTAATTTTGCTTTGAACCTAAAACGCCTCCCCCCAAAATATACTAATTTTCAAAAGGGAGTGGAGGGCAATTTTTTTAAAGTAACACATAGTGTCACCATCTACAAAAAAAAAAAAAAAAATTTGAAATAATGGAAAAGAATGCAAGAAAAGGAACAGAGAAAGAAAAATAGTAATAAAACAGTAGATCTAATCTAGTCACATCATAATAAACATCAGTACAGTTCAGTCAGTTCAGTTCAGTCACTCAGTCGTGTCCGACTCTTTGTTACCCCGTGAATCGCAGCACACCAGGCCTCCCTGTCCATCACCATCTCCTGGAGTTCACTCAGACTCATGTCCATCGAGTCCGTGATGCCATCCAGCCATCTCATCCTCAGTCGTCCCCTTCTCCTCCTGCCCCCAATCCCTCCCAGCATCAGAGTCTTCTCCAATGAGTCAACTCTTCTCATGAGGTGGCCAAAGTACTGGAGTTTCAGCTTCAGCATCATTCCCTCCAAAGAAATCCCAGGGTTGATCTCCTTCAGAATGCACTGGTTGGATCTCCTTGCAGTCTGATACCAAATGTTAATGGACTAATTAATCTAATTAAAAGACAAAAATTAGCAAAAATAGATTTAAAACACCAAGACGAGGCAATTCCTTGGCAGTTGAGTGGTAAGGATTTCACTTTCACTGCAAGGGGCCAAGGTTCAATATTAAGTCAGAGAAATGACAATCCCTCCAGTCACGTGGCTTGGCCAAAAAGCAACTTCTTAATTTTTAAATACAAAATTTTTAAAAATTAAAAAATAGAAATCCAAGACCCAATTACATGCTATCCACAAAAATCACATTTCAAATATAAAACTAAGGGATTTGAAATTAACTGGAAAGAAATTCAATACAATGCAAGCACTACGACACGGCTGGAGTGGTAAGGGAATTATCTGAGCTATAGAGAAACATCCTATATTGATAACAAGTTCAATTTATCATTGAAGAAATGACAACCATAAATGTGTATACACCAAACTGACAGCATTAAAGTGTGAACCAGACAAATCCAGAAACACAGAAGGGCCATTTTAATACCTTTCTTTCAACAAATAATAAAACTAGACAAAAAATTTAGTAACGATATAGATTGGTAGTTTTCAACAAAGGAGGGATTTATCCCATGGGGATAATTGTACTCATCCTACACGCTGATAACCTAGTGCTCAAAATTCTCCAAGCCAAGCTTCAACAGTACGTCAATCATGAACCTCCAGATGTTCAAGCTGGATTTAGAAAATGCAGAGGTGCGAGATATCAAATTGCCAACATCGGTTAGATCAGCAAAAAACAAGAGAGTTCCAGAAAAATATCTATTTCTGCTTTATTGACTATGCCAAAGCCTTTGACTGTGTGGATCACAATAAACTGGAAAATTCTTAAAGAGGGAATACCAGACTACCTGACTTGCCTCTTGAGAAATCTGTATGCAGATCAGGAAGCAACAGTTAGAACTGGACATAAAACAACAGACTGGTTCCAAATCGGGAAAGGAGTACGTCAAGGCTGTATATTGTCACTCTGCTTATTTAACTTATATGCAGAGTAAATCATGAGAAACGCTGGGCTGGAGGAAGCACAAGCTGGAATCAAGATTGCCGGGAGAAATCTCAATAACCTCAGATATGCAGATGACATCACCCTTATGGCAGAAAGCGAAGAAGAATTAAAGAGCCTCTTGATGAACATGAAAGAGGAGAGTGGAAAAGTTGGCTTAAAACTCAAATATTCAGAAAACTAAGATCATGGCATCTGCTCCCATCACTTCATGGCAAATAGATGGGGAAACAATGGAAACAGTGACAGACTTTATTTTCCTGGGCTCCAAAAGCACTGCAGATGGTGACTGCAGCCATGAAATTAAAAGACACTTGCTTCTTGGAAGAAAAGTTATGACCAACCTAGATAGCATATTAAAAAGCAGAGACATTACTTTGCCAACAAAGGTCCATCTACTCAAAGGTATGGTTTTTCCAGTGGTCATGTATGGATGTGAGAGTTGGACTGTGAAGAAAGCTGAGCGCTGAAGAATTGATGTTTTGGAACTGTGGTGTTGGAGAAGACTCTTGAGAGTCTCTTGGACTGCAAGGAGATCCAACGAGCCCATTCTAAAGGAGATCAGTCCTGAATATTCATTGGAGGGAGTGGTGCTGAAGCTGAAACTCCAATACTTTGGCCACCTGATGTGAAAAGACCCTGCTGCTGGGAAAGATAAAGGCAGGAGGAAAAGGGGATGACAGAGGATGAGATGGTTGGATGGCATCACCGACTCAATGGACATGAGTTTGAATAAGCTCCAGGAGTTGGTGATGGACAGGGAGGCCTGGCGTGCTGCAGTCTGTGGGGTCGCAAAGAGTCGGACACAACTGAGCCACTGAACTGAACTGATCCCATGGGGACATGTTTCCATGGAAACATTTGTTGTCCCAATTTGTTGGGGAGGGGACGGGAGTGCTAATGGTATGTATGAATACAATACAGAGAACAGTCCTCTCCCAAACAAAGAATTTTCTGGTCCAAAGCAAGTCAATAGTGCCAGGATTGAAAACCCGTCCTAGATATGATAAACTATATCAATTTGACCTCGTTGATATTCTTAGAATGCTAGAAACAGGCTAAAATAAAACACAAAACCTCACATGATCATATCAATGGATCCAGGAAAGACATTTGACAAAATGCTACACCCATTCATGATCAAGGCCCTCACAAAACTAGGAATACATCCGAACTTCCTAAACTTGATCACTTCAGTTCAGTTCAGTTGCTCAGTTGTATCCGACTCTTTGCGACCCCATGAATCGCAGCATGCCAGGCCTCCCTGTCTATCACCAACTCCCAGAGTTCACTCAGACTCACGTCCATCAAGTCAGTGACGCCATCCAGCCATCTCATCCTCGGTCGTCCCCTTCTCCT
>SJYX01011962.1:68784-105959 GCA_006410675.1 Oreotragus oreotragus
CCACAGAGGACCAGACTAAATATTCCAAGGCCAGGAGGGGCCACAGAGGACCAGACTAAATACTCCAAGGCCAGGAGGGGCCAGAGGACCAGACTAAATACTCCAAGGCCAGGAGGGGCCACAGAGGAGCAGACTAAATACTCAAAGGCCAGCAGGGGCCACGGAGGACCAGACTAACTACTCAAAGGCCAGAAAATTCACTGCCACTTAAATTACACCAGAGTAAGGGGAAAAACAACAAAACTTATAAAACATTTTATAAAGTAAATATGACAATGACACTAAAATGGATAAAGAATACACAAACATATAACACACGCAAGTAGCCATCTCACAAATAATGATGTCTTAGTGATGTCATGATCAACTGAGCTTTATTCCAGCAAAGCACAGATTATGGAATATCAGGAAATCCATTCATCTAATTCATCATCAATAACAATTCATTGGAAAGATCTGGTGATTACCACTTCAATCACATATTCAAACTTAGAACAATTCAGAAAGTTTGGGCCTCCTGATAGCGTCAGCATCATCTATGAAGTAAACTCTTACCAAGAATATTTAATTTAAATCTAATCAAAGATTTCGATTGAACTTCAAGTTCATAGGAAATACCATTTAAACAATTCTGTGAGGAAAAATTTCTGACAAAATCAGAAATGATTTTACACACAACAAGATAACTGGCCTGTTCATATCAATAAGTCACTGCCATGGATGATACAAGTGGGATGGATGATTAACCTAGATCAAGAGAAAATAAAGAAACAGAACACCATACATCAACTTTGACTAGATTTTGGTTCAAAAAAACCAGCTGTGGAGTATTTTAGGACAGTATGGACAAGACGGTAGTTGGAAATGACTGCTAATTTTCTTATGTATGATAATAGTGCTAGAATTATGTAAGAAAGCATTGTTTTAGAATATGCATGATGATAACATATTTAGGAGTGAAAATATCATGATGTCAACAATATACTTTTATGTGGGTCATACACACACACCTAATACCACACATACATAGATTTAGAACCACATAAAAATAAAGTAAAACTGGTAAAACGTTAACTGTGGTTGACTCTAGGTTATGATTATAGAGGTATTCATTTCAACATTTTCTGTTGAAATGCAGGCAAATAACTTCAAAAATGCCACCTGTCGTTCAAGTGCTAAAAAATAAATCAAAGCAAACTTGGTCTAAAGCATCTTTAAAGTTTCATATATGAGTAACATACTTGGAAATCATACTTCCGAAAACCGATATTGGTATGTATAAACTGATCAAGAATTTACAATCGCCAGAAAAATACTCTCGTTACTTATGGGGGAGAAAACAATAAAAATACTTAACACAACACAGTCACCATGTGTCAAACACTCTTCTAAGCACTTTTTACATAACTAACTCACTTAATTCTCTGAACAACTATATGAGTACTTAATCACTATCTCCATTTTTCAGATAAGAAATAAGCCATAGAAGTCACACAATGAGAGGCAGAGCTAGTCTCCCCAGTGCGATAATACAGGTCCACACTTAGTATCCACACTTATTTAGTGACCACTCTGAACTCTCCTCTTGGGTGAGGTAACCTGTATTCCTGAGCCATGTTTTTGCTTACTCTCTTAGTCGTGTCTGACTCTTTTGTGATCCCATGGATTGCAGCCCACCAGGCTCCTCTGTCCATGGGATTTCCTAGGCAAGGTCACTGGAGCAGGTTGCCATTTCCTCCTCCAGGGCATCTTCCCAACCCAGGGATCAAACCCATGTCACAGCATCTCATGTATTGCAGGAAAATTCTTTACCACTGAGCCACCAGGGAAGCTCACGTTCCTAGCAATACTGACTTGATTTTGCTGGGGTTATAACACCATTTGATTTTAGTAATTTTACGAATCCAAAAGCATGATCAAACAGAGAATCACAAAAAGTTAGATATTATTACATTTACAAAAATGCATTAAAATGGCCTCAGGTAGTTTAGGGCTTCCCTACTGGCTCAGTGGTAAAATAATCCACATGCCAACACAGAAAATTTGGGTTCAGTCTCTGGGTCAAGAAGATCCCCTGGAGAAGGAAATGGCAACCCACCCCAGTATCCTTGCCTGGGAAATCCCATGGACAGAGGAGCCTGGCAGGTTACAGTTCAGAGGGTCGCAAAGAGTCAGACACAACTTAGTGACTTACAAATAACAGGTAGTTTAGGTAAATATTTAGTTATATAAAAAGATCTATCTATATTCTTACTAGAGGATCGATGATTATAACAAACATCTTCATCAGATAAAAGATGACCCCATCTTGATTAACACATGACGCTATCTTGATTATCTGGGATAAAGGGGGAATCAAAGCAGGTCTCAGCAGTAAAAATAAATATTCTTGAGATGGCAAAAATTATTTTATGCCAAATGTTTAACTTCAACAGTTTATTTGACTAAAAAACTTACATAACATTTGTAGTATTTTGCAGAAACCTTATTATTCCACATGGAACATTTTCAAATTGATAACAAAATATTTTTTTAAATGAGAAGATATCTTAAAAATAATTAATAACTGATTTAATAGAGGTAATGAGTCTAAAGCAAATTACAAATCTAGATGAATAAAGAAAATTATTGTTTTTTTTCTTAGGTGTGATAATGGTATTGTGGTTACAGAAAAGATCTTTAACTGGAATTTATGCATGTCATGCTTTAGTTTGGCACATCAGAGGACTCTCTAGATTTTTAGTAAACAAACACTAATGGGTATTATTACTGTATAATGTCAATCTTCTTTTTCATAGGCTTAAAAACATAGATGAATATAAAATTAAATTTTCCATCAAATATTTGCAAGATTGAAAAATATATGTGGAAATATTTCTCTTCCCTGGACCACAATAAACAGTAAGCAAAAAAACAAAAACAAAACTCTAATTTGGGTGAGAATGGTTCTACTAAATATGTAGATATGCAAAATTTTACCTGCTTTTTCTCTCAACTAGAATGGCCACATAAGACGCTGGCAAAGCAGCACCAAAGCCGGGACTCCATAAGTAGAATCTTCCAAGTATCTTCCTGAAAGTGAAATTCGGAAGGATTAAACAAAATTTCTGGTTGGTCACTGCAGTTACTACACACAGAAGTTCCCCTTCTCAGTCCACCCTCTGTCTAGGTGCCCCACAGCAAATCAAATTCCACACGGCCAGAGCCAAGCTCATTGTTCTTCTCCCCAGGCTCCATGAACTTGCTCCTCCTCGTCGGCTCCTAGGTTAACGACATCAACAACCACTTCTTCACCTGCACGGGGCATCTGGAGGCATCCTTGGCTTCTCTCTCTTCCGTACATGAAATTATCCACTTAAGTACGTCCATATACAATTCATCTCTCAAATTCCTCTCCAACCTACTGCCTTTGCCTCAGTTAAGTCCCTCACCATCTCTTCTTCAGGCTACTACAACAGCAAACTAATAGGTATCTCTCCTTGCAGTCATTTAATCTGTTATATTCATTCAGACCCAGTATTCATTCAGACCCTGGACCCAATACTGTTCACTCTGCAAACCTTCTAGGTTCTCAGTTTCCTCATCTATCAAATGGGAATAAATATATTACCTATTCATACATAATTGCTACAGTGGCTACATGAGATACTTCCCAGCACAATGCATGGCACAAATGAAACACTCAGAAAATGTTAGCTATTGTTTTATTATCACTACTACAATTTTTTCAGCTTTTACTGATGTATAATTGATTTACCATAGCGTGTTCGTTTCATTTGTATAGCAAAGTGATTCAGTTATACACATATTTTTTCAGATTCTTTTCCCTTATAGGTTATTATCAATACAAAATATCAAGTAGAGTTCCCTGTGTTACATAGTAGGTCCTTGTTGGTTGCCTAGCATAGGTTATTATCAATACAAAATATCAAGTAGAGTTCCCTGTGCTACCACAGTAGGTCCCTGTCGGTTACCTATCTTATATTTCGTAGTGTGTATATGCTAATCCCATAGTCCTAATTTACCCCTCACCTTTCCCCTATCATAAATTTTTTAGTTCTATGTCTGTGGGTCTCTTTCTGTTTTGCATATAAGTTCATTATATCTTTTTTTTTTTTACTACTTCTATTTTCTAATACATGATAAATAGTCAACAAATAGCTCTCTTTTGCTTCTACAACCCTGGATAAATTTTTCTTACATCACTTACTAAAATATTTCATATCTTTTAGTTATATGTGTATATAAAGCTTTTCTCTTACTAGAATACATCATTTGAAAGAAAGAATCTGCAAAGTGTATCACAATGGTGTCTCACTACAAATGGCCATTAACTTCTTGGGTTTTCAAAGAGAAAATAAAAAGAAGTCTAGAGATATTAGGAAATTCTTTTTTCCTTTCAAAGATGATATATTCTTAAGAAGGGGAGAAACAAAAAAATAATAAGAAAGTATCTGAACAAAAGTGCTCAACTGCTAAATGATGTATTATAGGAAAAAATATTTACTACATACATACAGATAAGGATCAAGAATCACAGATAAAATTATTTTTTCAACTGAAGCTTAGCTTTAAAAAGTTAGAAAATCTATAAATAACATGAGTATTTCTGCAATGGCCATCGGAAACTTTCTGCCTGAGAAAACTGGAGGTGGTTCTCCCTCTAATAAAATCCACAAATGACTTACTAAATTATTTAACGTAAGAATTAGAGGAAAATAACTCAGTGACTCAGGTATAGGAGGAACACAGGTGTTACCTTATAATTAGTATTTAATGTTTTCACAACTTAGCCAAAGGGTTCACATAACATAAATATGCTTCAAGGACAATTTTTTATTAAATCTAATTATCCTACAACTCTATTTTTAGAGTTTTAACAAGTATTAGAAACTTTTCAGAGACTATGTGATAAAGAGTTTCTTGCACAAATTATTCAGGTCAATTTAAAGGCATGATTTACTCAATAGTATAAATTATATCAATTAAATTATTTTCTGCACAATTTAAAAGTTTATAAATGTTATTGTTCTTAAGGGAAAAGAATCTATGAAAGATACCTAGAAATTATATTTCTACCTGCAAAATTACTTTGGGCAATACTAAGTGGGTAACAGAATATTAACAGAATGTGAAGTATTTCAACTTGACAAATTAAATAACTAGTTTGGGTTGTTTGAAAGATAAAAAGTAAATATCTACTAAATATGTTAGGTACATCACAACACCAAAAACTGAATTCTAACTGCATATATATAGCATGAAGCATGTGACACAGATAATGCACTGCAGAAGTTTCATCAGTAGGATATGCCAGAAGTTTCATAGATAAACACAAGCATCTTATGGTCCTTTTGTAGTGCGTTCACTACATATGGACCTAAGCTACATCATGGACAGTTGCTTTGAATTTCAAATTTATAAAACTGAAAAGTTAATAAATCCTCATTAACAAGTTAGTAAATATAGTGGGCCCCATGTATTAAAGCAGTTTTGTTACATAATCACAGCAATGATTTGAAGTTTATATCACATCTTAGGCCAAGAAGGCCACAACTCCTGGTTTTGCAAGCTTTCTTTGAGATATATAAATGCCATGTCCCAGAGAGAAAAAAATAAACAAGGAGTGACCTGCACAACATTTATATAAACATCTGTTTGTTTCAATTTCAATAAAGGAAATTTGCATTAATCTCCAGTGGTTATTATGAGTACCAACCTTAAAATGCAAAAGAAAGCCATAAATAAGGCCCCATTAGCAGTCAGAAATGAAGCAGACTGTAGGATCTCAGGGAGCAGTTTGTGTAAATAATAGTCTAATTTTCGTTTCCGGAGAATTGCAGCAATCTGAAAAGAAAAAAGGTCTTTTGTTTAATCCAACCAACTTTTCCCACTTAAGTTAGCTCTTATGTGGAAGATACTGAAATAATAGCATATATTTAAAACTTAAAGTAAAAACCTTGGTATTTTATAGATCCTCTATGAAAATTCAATTTTCGGGACAGAAAAAAGACACTTTAATTTATTGAAGGTATAATAGGTAAAGGACCACAACATGGATCAATCACATGATAAGTAACCTCCAAATTTGAGGTAAATATTTATAGTGCCTTAAAAAGTTTTAAACTGAAAAGTAAGATATATTTTTAAACAGAAAAAAAAAGTGAAGTTCAGTTCAAACTGAAATTGGATGCTAAACAAAACTGCATTACAGATATTATCAACATGAATATTAGAGAATTTCAGTGATAAAAACTAGAAAATGATAAAAGCTATTCATTCAGTTTCATTGAAAAGGGAATATGAGCTAGATCAGAGGCCTTCTCACGGGTACCATGAAGAAATGCTATTCTATCAAGGTGAAACAATATGATCAAAGGAACAAAAGATGACAGAATTAGGGAATGAGGGAGGGAATGTAAGAAAGGGCAAGACAGACTTGAGAAAAGGAAGACCAGAGAAGCCTGCATCCACTCCTCACCATTCTGGGCAGAACACTTTCCCTGTGCTAAGGGAAATCTAACGGCCTCTTCTCGGTTCTTTTCTTATTCTACCCCTTAGAAGCTTCTGATAATCTACTTCACTCAATTATAAAACTGTTATTAAGAATTAAGCCATACACAGGAAACACAATGGCAAGTAAGAGCTAATTCTTGCCTGCAAGGAACATAAAAACTTGATAGAGAAACAGACATATAAACAATTAATGACAATATGGCAGTGTGTTAAAGCTAGACTAGAAGAAGAAGAAACTGCTATAGAACTATTAGAACACGACCAAAATGGAGATGAGACTTGGCAGACAATAATATCTGGAAGATGGATCTTGGCAAATAGGTAAAATGTGACAGAAGAGAAGTTTCTCTGTTTCTGTGACTGCAGTCTTCTCATTCTCCCATTATATCTCTAAATGCTATTCCTTTGTTAGCATGTCTTCCTCACATCACTACTCCTTCTGTATATGTTCCCTCCCACAGCATCATCTATCATATCAAAGTAAAAATTCCAATATAATCCTAACATTTCCACTAAATTCTTAATTCATACTTCAAATGTCTATTGGACATGTCAATAAAGATGTAACAGAGACATCCAAAAAAAAAAAAAAAAATCAACCTGTCCAAAGCAGAACATCTTGTGTTTCCTCAAAATGCTTTTACTTCTAAGTTTCCAACCTCAGGTAATAGTGTCACATTCACCTAATTACGTAATTAAGGAACAAAATGTTGGCGTTATTTTCAATTACTCCCTGGATCCTCAACCATCTCCTCAGTTCTAATGGTCTTCTACTATCTTCAGGGTTTAGAAAGTAGTCTCTTTCATTTTAGGCTTTTGGCATCCAATCCCATCACTTCATGGGAAACAGATGGGGAAACAGTGGCTGACTTTATCTTTTTGGGCTCCAAAATCACTGTAGATGGTGAGTGCGGGCATGAAACTAAAAGACGCTTACTCCTTGGAAGGAAAGTTATGACCAACCTAGATAGCATATTCAAAAGCAGAGACATTACTTTGCCAACAAAGGTTCCGTCTAGTCAAGGCTATAGTTTTTCCAGTAGTCATGTATGGATGTGAGAGTTGGACTGTGAAGAAGGCTGAGCACCGAAGAATTTATGCTTTGGAACTGTGGTGTTGGAGAAGACTCCCGAGAGTCCCTTGGACTGCAAGGAGATCCAACCAGTCCATCCTAAAGGAGATCAGTCCTGGGTATTCATCGGAAGGACTGATATTTAAGCAGAAACTCCAACACTTTGGCCACCTGGTGCAAAGAACTGACTCATTCGAAAAGACCCTGATGTTGGGGAAAATTGAGAGCAGGAGGAGAAGGGGACGACAGAGGATGAGATGGTTGGATAGCATCACCGACTCAATGGACATGTTTCCTCTTCCCCCTCCACCTCCCTGCCATTTTCCCTCTCATTTGCACAGCATGCCAGCAGGAGATTCAACTTGTCTAGGTCTTTCTCTTGCATTGATACACAGAGATCATCTCATTGAGTTTTGTTGAGTTGAAGTGGGGAACTGGTCACAGAGAGAGAGGGGAAGTCGTGTTGCCCTCTGGTTGGCACGTGACCTTGCCAATTTCCATATCTTTGTCTCGTGGCAGCATGCATCACTGCATGAACGTCTTGAGAACAGGCTTCTTGCCCCCAGTCTCCCCTGCCTCCTTGGTCTCAGGGCAGGCACCCGTGCCAAACTCCAGGCGGCCAAACAGCTCTCTGCTGGGTGGGGGCACCCATTCCATCGGTCAGGAGTCTACTCTGTCCAGCCCCCTTGTGCTCTATCCATCCCACCCTGTCCAGCTAAGAAAGCATTCCAGCCCTTTCTAAGCATTTTCCCTCCTGGATAAGCCCAGAGGATGGATACCTAGGATGGAACCAGAACAGCCATAGAATTAACATCAGGACAACCCTGTATATCAGCCCTGCACTCAGGCCCCATCCCAGGGGGGACCCCTGCTCCTTAGTGAGAGGAAGTGCTGGCATCTAGTCGAGGTCACGTGCAGAATCTCACCCAAGGTGCTGGAAGACCAACGCACTGTCTGCCGCCTGGAAACGCTGCTCTGGCTTGCCAGCCANGAGAGCAGGAGGAGAAGGGGACGACAGAGGATGAGATGGTTGGATAGCATCACCGACTCAATGGACATGTTTCCTCTTCCCCCTCCACCTCCCTGCCATTTTCCCTCTCATTTGCACAGCATGCCAGCAGGAGATTCAACTTGTCTAGGTCTTTCTCTTGCATTGATACACAGAGATCATCTCATTGAGTTTTGTTGAGTTGAAGTGGGGAACTGGTCACAGAGAGAGAGGGGAAGTCGTGTTGCCCTCTGGTTGGCACGTGACCTTGCCAATTTCCATATCTTTGTCTCGTGGCAGCATGCATCACTGCATGAACGTCTTGAGAACAGGCTTCTTGCCCCCAGTCTCCCCTGCCTCCTTGGTCTCAGGGCAGGCACCCGTGCCAAACTCCAGGCGGCCAAACAGCTCTCTGCTGGGTGGGGGCACCCATTCCATCGGTCAGGAGTCTACTCTGTCCAGCCCCCTTGTGCTCTATCCATCCCACCCTGTCCAGCTAAGAAAGCATTCCAGCCCTTTCTAAGCATTTTCCCTCCTGGATAAGCCCAGAGGATGGATACCTAGGATGGAACCAGAACAGCCATAGAATTAACATCAGGACAACCCTGTATATCAGCCCTGCACTCAGGCCCCATCCCAGGGGGGACCCCTGCTCCTTAGTGAGAGGAAGTGCTGGCATCTAGTCGAGGTCACGTGCAGAATCTCACCCAAGGTGCTGGAAGACCAACGCACTGTCTGCCGCCTGGAAACGCTGCTCTGGCTTGCCAGCCAGCAGGGCTTCCCTGGACCTGCGTGGGCAGCGAGTCCCTCTGGGCCCCTCCGGCAGGGGAGCCAGGTGGCGGGAGATTTGGGACATCTGGCCACCATGGTGCAGGTTCACCCGCTCTTGTCCTACCCCAGCATCTTGGCCAGACGAAGGTACTCACGGATTCCCGTGTTCAGCTACTTGGTCTTTTTATCTGCTCTGGAGAAGGAAATGGCAACCCACTCCAGTATTCTTGCCTGGAAAATCCCATGGACAGAGGAGCCTGGTAGGCTACACTCCATAGGGTCGCAAAGAGTTGGACACAACTGAGCAGCTGAACTGAACTGAACTGATGGGCAGAATATAGTATGCTGTTTCATACTCAAGTAGTTACAGAAAAAATTTCTTCTGTTCCTGGAAACACACATAATATCTCTTATAACAATCAGGTTATGTACAAGTATCCCTATAACCCAATTGTCTAGTAAACATAACTCCCAAGCAATTTACATACACATACACACACACACACACACAAACACCCCTCCTAGAACTAATAAAGCAGTTGAGCAAGGGATTACACTAATAAAGCAGTTTAGCTTTTAGATACAAGCTAAACATACAAAACTTGCAGGTATTTCTATATGAGACTGATGAATACATGGACCCCCAAATTAAAAACACAACAGCATTTATAACTCCTTAGAAACTAAAACACTTAGGAGGAAATCCATAACACCTGTGTAGGACTTATATGCTGAAAGTTACCCAATGCTGATGTTAGAAATCAAGAACATATAAATAAATATTCACAGACAGAAAGACTCAATATAGAAAAACATCAGTTCTGCCCCAAAGTGATATATAGGTTTAACACAATTCCTGTTACAACCTCAGAAAAAGTTTTGGAGAGGTTGAGATTATTCTCAAAGGTACATAGAAAAGCAAAGGAACTATAAAAGCTAAAATAACGTTGAAAAAGAGAATAAAGTGAGAGGAATGAGTCTAGGCAATTTCAAGACATATCATACAGCTACAGCAATGGTTTTGTGATACTGGCAGAGGGCCTGACAAATAGATTAATGAACAGAATGGAGAACCTAGATACAGACCCACATAAATATATCCAGCTGATTTTTGACAAGGTACATATGCAATTCCACGCAGGAAAAATAGCTTTTTCCGCAAACGGTACTGGAGTAAAAAGAACTCCATAGGCAAAAGAAAAAAAATTAACTTCAAAGTCTCACAGTTTATACAAAAATTCAAACTATCAGAGACATAAATGTAAAACATAAAACTACAAAACTTTTGAGAGGAAAAAAAATCAGAGAAAATCTTAAGAGATCTAAGTCTAGGCAAAAGCACAATCAGTAAAAGGAAAAACTATAAATTACACCTCAAAATTAAAACTTTTTCTCTGTGAAAGACCTGATAGAAGATAAAAAGCCAAGGTATAGAATGGGAGAAGATACTTGTAAACTACAGACCTAGCGAAGGACTGGTATCTAGAATATAGAAGAAAATCTCAAAATTCAACAGCAAAAAAATAAATGACCCAATTAGAAAATACAAATGATATGAACAGATATTCACCAAAGAGAATACGCAAGTGGAAGACAAGCACATCAATCATTAAGGAAAAGCAAATTAAAACCACAATAAGCTACCACTAAAGAACTGCCAGAATAATTAAGTTTAAAAATACTGAAAACACCAAGTGCTGGCAAGAATGCAGAGAAACTGGATCTCTTGTGGTTTGTCAAAGGGAATGTGAAATAGGAGAAGCACAGTTGGACAGTTTCTTTAGAAACTAAGCAAGCAACTATCGTATGACTCAGCAACTGCAGTCTCAGGTGTTCACCTTAGAAAAATGAAAACGTTCACCCCAAATTACAGCAGCTTTGTTCGTAACAGTCAATAAATGGAAACAACCCATATGTCCTTTAAGAGGTAAATGGTTTAAAAACTAAGTTGTATGTATCCACACTATGGGCTACCATTCAGCAATAAAAAGAAATGAGCTGGTGATACATGACACAATATTGATGAATTTCCAGAGAATTGTGCTAAGTGAAAAAAGCCAATCACCAAAGACTACATATATATAATTTCATTTATGTAACATACGTGAAATGACAAATTTATAGAAATGAAGAATAAACCAATGGTGACTAGGAGTTAAGAGGAGGTGGCTAAGGGGAAGGAAGGAGGTAATGCTATAAAGGGGCACCATGAGGGATCCTTGTGGTGACAGAAAAGTCCTGTATATGACTATGCTACTGTGTGGTCTCCAAGCCAGTCTGACTCTTTCTGACCCCGTGAATGGTAGCCCTCCAGTCTCCTCTGTCCATGGGATTATATCAGCAAGAATACTGGAGTGGGCTGCATTTCCTCCTCCAGGGGATCTTCCCAACCCAGGGATCAAACCCATGTCTCCTGCACTGCAAGTGGATTCTTTACCACTGAGCCGCCAGACACTATATCAAGGCAGTTATTTAGGTTCTGTTATTTTACTATCATTTTGCAGGATGCTACCACTGGGAGAAACCAGAAAAAGTGTACAGAGAATCTATTATTTCTTCCAACTACTTGAAAAGAAAGTTAGTTGCTCAGTTGTGTCCAACTCTTTGCAACCCCACAAACTGTAGCCCACTGGGCTCCCCCTGTACAGTCCATGGATTTTTCCAGGCCAGAATACTGGAGTGGGTAGCCTTTCCCTTCTCCAGGGAATCTTCCCAGCCCAGGGATCAATCCAAGGTCTCCCACATTGCAGGTGGATTCTTTATCTGCTGAGACACAAGGGAAACCCTCCAATGACTTAAGAATCTACAATGATCTCAAAATTAAAAGTTCAGTGTCAAAGCAGTCATCCACATGACCAACGGGCATATGAAATATGCTCTGCATCACTAGTCATCAGAAAACTGCACAGTGAAATACCACTACACACACACAAACACACACACACATACACACACACACACACAGCAGAATGTCTAAAACAAGGAGAAATGGCAATGCAAAGCACTGGCAGGAACTTCACACACTGCTGATGGGAATGTAAAACTGCACACTTACTTCAGAAAACCATTATTATCTAATGAAACTAAATGTACTCTTATCCTATGATTTGGCAATTTCACCCCTAGGAACATAACCAAGAGAAATAACTGCTTATTTCCACCAAAAGTCATATTCATAACATTAAAAAAAAAAAAAAAACACAAAACACCTAAATGTCCATCAGCAATAAGGTAGATAAATTGTACATATTTGCAACACTGGTAGATCAAACTAACAGTACATTGTGAGGAAAAGGAAAATCTGACAAATACCAGAGAAAATAATCTAAGACCTTATTGACACTGTGCTGTAACTCAGAGCTTTCAACCAGGATTTTCATGTGGCCAAAATACTGATTCTCGCATCAGTCTGGGTAGCCAGGCCAGGACTCAGGTAACAGAGCAACATGATAACCATCTCAGTTTTCCCTAGTATGCCACACAACTGTTATCATTTACTAGATGGGGAAACAATGGAAAGAGTGACAGACTTTATTTTGGGGGCTCCAAAATCACTGCAGATGGTGACTGCAGCCAAGAAATTGGAGAACGCTTGCTCCTTGGAAGAAAAGTTATGACCAACTTAGATAGCACATTAAAAAAGCAGAGACGTTACTTTGCCAATAAAGGTCTGTCTAGACAAACCTATCGTTTTTCCAGTAGTCATGTATGGATGTGAGTTGGACTATAAATATAAAGAAAGCTGAGCACCAAAGAATTGATGCTTTTGAACTGTGGTGTTGGAGAAGACTCTTGAGAGCCCCTTGGACTGCAAGGAGACCAATCAATCTATCCCAAAGGAAATCAGTCCTGAATATTCATTGGAAAGACTGATGCTGAAGCTGAAACTCCAATACTTTGGCCACCTGATGTGAAGAGCTGACTCACTAGAAAAGACCCTGATGCTGGGAAAGACTGAAGGCGGAGGAGAAGGGGACAACAGAGGATGAGATGGTTGGATGGCATCACCGACTCAATGAACATGAGTCTGAGTAAACTCTGGGAAGCCTAGCTCACTGCAGTCTATGGGGTCGCAAAGAGTCAGACACAATCGAGCAACTGAACTGAACTGTGTATACCACAGCATGCTACAGTATGAAAAAGGTTTAGAAGCACTGATCTAAACAAATAACATAACAGTAATTGTATTAGCCATGTAGGAATTATAAGGGTACATGCACATGTGTATAAAATTATCAGACACCATCAGATATCTTTACAAACATCACATTTTATAGCAAAATAATGCTACAGTGTTCATATACTTTGATAAAATAATTCCACAGTAGTAAATTCCTTATCGGGATTTCCCTGGTGGCTCAGACGGTAAAGCATCTGCCTATAATGCGGGAGACCTGGGTTCAATCCCTGAGTTGGGAAGATCTCCTGGAGAAGGAAATGGCAACCCACTCCAGTACTCTTGCCTGGAAAATCCCATGGACGGAGGAACCTGGTAGGCTACAGTCCACGGGGTTGCAAAGAGTCAGACACAACTGAGCGACTTCACTTCTTTCACTTTCAAATTTCTTATCAATTTTCCAAATATGCATACAAACACTTAGCTCAACAAAGTACATAATAACACTATGATTAAAATATATACTTCTATTTGTTTATTTATACTGATATAACTTTTGAAGACTAATGACTAGGGGGAAAAAAATCAAAATATATACAGCAATAGACTACAAAACAATATTGTCTAATGAACATATGAACCAAATACCAGAACATTATGCACTGGGTTATCTTTGAAAGGTTATAACAGATTATTTTCATCTTTTTGTTTTGGGTATTTTCTAGACATTCTGCAACCAACATGTTACATTTACAAAACTGGTAGGAAGGGAACAAGTATGAGAAAGAGGGGACTATAGGAAAAGATCTGAATAGAGAATAGAACTATTCAGCATGACAGAGTATAAAATAATTAGGAGATACAATTTTTACTCTAGTTTTACAACTAACAATTTCTATGACGGCTACTTGTTTCAATGCTCTTTAGATTCCCTCTTCCTCATTTATTAAATAAAGAGGCATGAAACAAGAGTGACATCAGTAAGATGGCAGAATAGCAGTTTCCAGCACTCATCTCCTTGCAGAAGCATCAATTTGAACAAATATCCCCATGCAAAATTACCGTCATAAGAGCTAAAGATTCCAGGTGAGAAATTAAAGCACCCAGGTGATCCACAGAGATAAGAAAGGTGCATTGAAGAGGGTATCAAAGACAATCTCATATTACTCACATCACCCCACCTCCAACCCCAGGCAACGCAGCATGCAGAGAGACACCCGCCAAGGAGGAAGAAGAGTGAAGTGTGCATCCAACATCGCCACAAATCCCAGCTCCACACCTGCCAAGTACAATCAGGCACCAGGCCAGGCCACACAGATCAAGGACTCAGCTGTGCCTCCATCGACTCAGACTCCAGGCCCATCCCAATGCCAGGTCAAACTCCAAGAAACCAGGCTCCAAGTTTACCCCATGAATGCAGGTTTCAGGCCCCAGTCTGAAGTCTCAAACACCAGGCGTGCTGAGGGCGACTCAAGTATAAGGTACAACATAGCAGCGAACTCAAGTTTCAAGCCCACCCCCAGACACCAGAGTAGCCTGCAAGAAGACTCCAGCAGCAAACCCACTCACAGACTCCACCAAATGGCTCTCACTGCAGAAGCCAGTATAAAGACTGGAAGAGGTGCTCATATCTTCAACTGCACACATACCAAAACAAGGCTACAGTAACAACGAATGTTCAAGAAAACAAGATGTAAAAGAGGAACAAAATAAAGCACCAGTCTGCAACCCTAAAGAAATGGAGATCAATGAACTGCCAGCCAAGGAATTCAGAATAGTTGTCTTAAAGAACTGCAGTGAGCTCTAAGGGAACACAGATAGACAATTAAAACCAAAATCAGGAAAGCAATACATAACCAAAATGAGAAGTTAAACAAGAGACAGAGAGAGAAGGAAGGGAGGGAGGGAAGTAGGAAAGAAGGAAGGGAGGAATTCTGGAATTAAAAAACACAATGACTAGATTTGACGAAGCCAAAGGAAAAGAAAACCAGTGTGCTCAAGATAGATCATTTGAAATTACACAGGCAAAAGAACAAAAAGAAAAACAATTGAAAGAGAAGGAAGATAGCCTGAGAATTATGGGATGCCATCAAAAGAAATTACGGATACCTTGAGGAATCCCAGAATAAGAAAGAGAAAGGGTCAGGAAGCACAGAAATAATAGGGAAAAAAAAAGAAATATTGACTGGCAACTTCCTCAATCAGAAGAGGAAAAGGGACATAAGAATCCCAAATAGATTAAATACAAAGGAATCTATTTCTTATTTTTCTATTCCACTAATTTTGAGATGATGAATGTTTACTCAGTTCAGTTCAGCCGCTCAGTCGTGTCCGACTCCATCACCAACTGCCAGAGTCCACCCAAACCCATGTCCATTGAGTTGGTGATGCCATCCAACCATCTCATCCCTCTGTCGTCCCCTTCTCCTCCTGCCCCCAATCCCTCCCAGCATCAGGGTCTTTTCCAATGAGTCAGCTCTTCGCATCAGGTGGCCAAAGTATTGGAGTTTCAGCTTCACTAATCATAGCGTAATAACCATTTCATGATGAATGTAAGTCAAATCATTACACTGTGTACCTTAAACTTACACAGTGCTGTAAGTTGAGTTTTTCCCAACAAAAATGAAAGAAAAAAGAGAGAGATCTTCACCTAGACACATTACAATCAAATTCTCAAAAATCAAAGACAAAAAGAGAATTTTGAAAGAAGAGAAAAGAAAACTCATCAACTACAAAGGAACCTCAAAAATATCCATGATTTCTCAGCAGATAGAAAATATATATTCAAAGTGGTGAAAGAAAAAAAAAATGCCAAATAAGAATACTTTATCTGCAAATCTATCCTTCAAAATGGAAAAAGAGATAAGGACCTTCTAAAAAAATCAAAAGCTAAGTGAGTTAGTCACCACTAGCCCTGCCTTATAAGGAATGCTAAAGGGAGTTCTTTGAGCTGAAATGAAAAGATACTCACTGGAAATATAAAACTCACTGGTAAAAGTAAAGTGAAGTGAAGTGAAGTCGCTCAGTCGTGTCCGACTCTTTGCGACCCCATGGACTGTAGCCTACTAGGCTCTTCCAGCCATGGGATTTTCTAGGCAAGAGTACCAGAGTGGGTTGCCATTTCCTTCTCCAGGGGATCTTCCTGACCCAGGGATTGAACCCAGGTTTCCCGCCTTGTAGGCAGACGCTTTACCGTCTACACCACAAGGGAAGCCCTTGGTAAAACTAAATATATAGTCAAATATCATGGTATATCCTGTCATGGTGCTGTGTAAATCAAGTGGCTCAGAATAAAAGTTGAAATATAAAGTATTAAAAATAACTACAGCTATAAAAAATCTATTACTGGATAAACAATATAAAAAGATTGTGACATCAAAATTGTAAAGTGGGGAGTAACCAGGTAAATTTTAAATATAAGACTGAAGTTATCATCAGCTTATAATAGACTATTATAAATATATTGTTTTGGTTTTTTATCAATGTTTTATTTAAACAGTAGCCACAAAGCAAAAATCTAGAATTGATACAGAAAAGAGAAGATGAAAGGAATCAAAGAATACCACCACAAAGCAGGCATCAATCAAATCACAAGGAGAGGAAGGAAGAAAGGAACAAGTGAACCACAAAACGGTGAAAAAAGAATGAACAAAATAGCAACAGTAAGTCTTTACATTTAAATTAACTATGTCTCCTAAAAGACACATTGTGACTGAATGAATTAAAAAAAAAAAAAAAAAGACACAATATACACTGCCTTCAAGAGACTCACGTTAGTTCTAAGGACACACAAAGGCCAAAAGTGAAGGAATGGAAAAAAAGATGTTAATGCAAATGATAACCAAAATAGAGAAGGGGCGGCCATATTTATAGTAGACAACATTGACTTGAAGTCAACAATCGGAAAAGAGCCAGAGAAGGACACTGTACAATAATAAAGGCGCCACCTCATCAATAGGATATAAAAATTGCAAGTATATATGGGTCCAAATCACATATAAAGGAAATATTAACAGAAGTGAAGGGAGAAATAAATAGCAACATAATAATAATAGGGGACTTCAATACTCCACTTTCAACAATGGACAGATCATCTAAAGAGTAAATCAATAAAGAATATTTGGCCTTGAACAACACTATCAATGGCAATGACACCCCACTCCAGTAAAATCCCATGGAAAATCCCATGGATGGAGGAGCCTGGTAGGCTGTGGTCCACGGCGTCGCTAAGAGTCGGACACAACTGAGCGACTTCACTTTCTTTTTTCACTTTCATGCATTGGAGAAAGCAATGGCAACCCACTCCAGCTCTCTTGCCTGGAGAATTTCAGGGATGGCAGAGCCTGGTGGGGTGCCGTCTATGGGTTCACAGAGTTGGACACGACTGAAGCAACTTAGCAGCAGCGGCAACAGACATATAGAGAAAATCCCAATCAACAAAACAAAATACACATTCTCTTCAAGTCATAGGGAACATTCTTAATGACACATCATGTTTTATGGCTCAAAACAGGTCTTATATGTGGAAATGTAGAAATTAAACAGTACACGCATAAAAGAAATAATTCAAAGAAAATAAAAAGGGAAATAAACCATCTTGAGAAAAATGAAAAAGGAAACAATATATCAAAACTTTTGGGATACAGCAAAAGCAGTCTAAGAAGGGAGTCTACAGCAATAAATTCCTACCTTTAGGGGGGAAAAAAAATCTCAAATAAATAACCTAACTTCATACCTCAAGAAACTAGAAGCAGAACTAACTAAATCAAATGTTAGCAGAAGGAAGAAAATAATAAAAGTCAGAGTAGAAATAATTAAAACAGAGACTAGAAAATAACACAAAAGATCAATGAAACAAAAAGTTGTTTGGAAAAGATAAAATTGAAAAAACTTTAGCTAGCCTAACTTTTTAAACAAGATATTAATAAATAAAATTAAAAATGAAAGAGGACATTACAACTGACATCAGAAAAACACAAAGGATCATAGAAACTACTACTACAAAGAGACTACTATGAACAATCATACAGCAAGAAACTGGATAACCCAAAAGAAATGAAACATACAACCTACCAATACTGAACCATGAAGAAATAGGAAATCTGAACAGACCAATAACTAATAAGGAGATTGAATCAATAATCAAAAACCTCACAATCTCAAAATTTAATGGCTTCATCAATTAATTCTACCACACATTGAAAGAAGCAAATCCTGCTCAAACTTTTCCAAAAACGTGAAAAGAACATAAAACTTTAAAACTCACTTTATGAAGCCAGCATTACCATCATACGAAAGCCTGATAGGGACACTAAAGGAAAGAAAACTACAGGTCAATATCCTTGATGAAGACAGATGAAAATTCTCAACAAAATACTAGCACTCCAAATTCCACAGCACATATATCATGCTCACGAATGACTTACCTCTAGGGTGTAAAAATGGTTCAATATATACAAATCAATAGGTGACACATCAACAAAAGGAAGGCTAAAAATCATGATCATCTCAGTAGATGGAGATAAAGTATTCGACAAAACTCAATACCCTTTCAAGATATAAACATCAATAAACTTCATCATAATAAAAGGTCATAAATGATAAGACCACAGCTAACATCAAACTCAAAAGTGAATAAATGAAAGCTTTTCCTCTAAGATGAGAAACAACACAAAGATGCCCACTCTCACTACTGTTATTAAACTTTATTACAGGAAGTTTTAACCAGAGTAGCAAGTCAAGAAAAAGAAATAAAAGCTATCCATATCAGAAAAGCAGAAGTAAAACTGTCTCTGTGTGCAGAAACCTTGAAATTTCTGCCAAATAAAGAGAAAAAGACATCAAAACTAATAAATGAATTCAGTAAAGTTGTGGGATACAAAATCAACATACAAAAATCAGTTACATTTCTAAACATTTACACCAAACAATCTGAAGAAAGATACTAAGAAAACAATCTCATTTACAATTACATCATCAATAAAATACTCTGGAACAAAGTAAAGCAAGGAGGTAAAATATATACACTGAAAACTTTAAAAGAGTAATGAAAGAAACTGAAGAAGATGCAAATAAATGGAAGTGAAGTGAAAATCACTTAGTCATGTCAGACTCCTTGCAACCTTTTGGACTGTAGCCCGCCAGGCTTCTCTGTCCAAGGCCAGACAAGAATACTGGAGTGGGTTACAATCCCTTCTCCAGGGTATATCTTCTCAACCCAGGGATCAAACCTAAGTCTCCTGCATTGTGGGCAGATTCTTTACCATATGAGCCACCAGTCTAAATAAATGGAAAGACAGTCGATATTCATGGGTTAAAAGACTTAATATTGTTAAAATGTCCACACTACTCAATGCCATCTATAGATTCAATGCAATCCATATCAAAATCCCAAAGGCATTTTTTCATAGAAATGGAAAAAAAAAATCCTAAAATTCATATGGAATCACATACATAAAAATGTGAATAGCCAAAGCAATCTTCAGAAAGAACAAAGCTGGACACAATGCACTTATACTGGACGTCAAAATACACTACAAAGCCATTGTAATAAAAATAGCAGAGTACTGGCATAAAAACAGACATGCAGACCAAAGGAACAGAATAGAGCCCAGAAATAAAATATTGCATTTATGGTCAAAGTATTTTCATCAAAGGTTCCAGGAACACACAACAGGGAAAGGACAGTCTCTTCAATAAATGGTCTTGTTTATCTACATGTTGAAGAAGGAAACTGAACCCTTACCTTATTCAATATACATAAAACAATTCAGAATCATTAAATCCTTCACTGTAAGACCTGAAACTAAACTACTTGAAGAAAACAGAGATAAAAAGCTTCTTGGCATTTGTTTGAACACTACTTTTTTTGATATAATTATAAAAGCACAGCAACAAATACATAAACAGACAGATGAAATTACATCAAACTAAAAAGCTCCTCCATAGAAACTAAAAGTTATTAACAGAGTGAAGAAACAACCTACAAAATGGAAGAAAATATTTGCAAACCATTTGCAAAATTTCATGAGAGTAATGTAACATAGAAGAAACTCAAACAACTCAATAGCAAGAAAACAATAACCATTTAAAAAATGAGTAACGGGCCTGAACACACATTTCTCAAAAGAAGACACACAAGTGGCCAACAGGAGCATGAAAAGATGTTCAGCATGACTAATTACATCATGGAAATGCAAATCAAAACAATGAGCTATCACCATACAGCTGTTATAATGGCTACTATCAAAAAGACAAAAAGTCATGTGTTAATGAGGGTATGGAGAAAAGGGAATCCTTGTGGTATACATACACATACACACACACAAACACACACACACACACACAATGGATTATTCAGCTTTAAAAAAGAAGGAAATCCTGTCATTTGGGACAACTTGGATAAACCTGGGGAAAATTATGCCAAGTAAAATAAACCAGGCACAGAAGGACAAATTCTACATTATCTCAGTTATATGTGGAAACTAAAAACCCACAGAAGCAGAGTAGATGGCTGCCAGTAGCTGAGGGGGCAGGGGACACAAAGAGATGTTGATCAAAGGATACAAAGTTATAGTTAAGTAGGATGAATAAATCTAATAAAAGATCAAGCATAATGACTATAGTTAATAATACTGTACTGAACATGAAAATATGCTAAGAAGGTAGATTTCAGGTGCCACTGAAACATTCACTTTGTTGTGACATCACTTCATTGCAGTAATCTGAAACTGCACCTGCAGTATCTCTGAAGTATGCATGTGTATCAAAACATCATGTTGAAAAGTAAAAATAAAAAGTCAACACTAAAAATATGATACAGAGTTCTTTTTTCCCACTTTTAAATTGTATCTTTTTTTTCTTTTTTTAATAAATCATACTTAAGGAACTTGGAGAAGGAAATGGCAGCCCACTCCAGTATTCTTGCCTGAAGAATCCCCTGGACAGAGGAGCCTGGAAGGCTACAGTCCGTGGGGACACAAGAGTCAGACACAACTTAGTGACTAAAGGAAGTAACTGGGTATCTGTGTAGAACAAAAAAGTTACCTTTTTTGTTAACTTCGTCTTCACACTATACATAAAACTTAGTTTGAGATGGATCACAGATGTACCTATGCAAAGTATAAACAATAACGCATATGGAAGAAAACATAGGCAAATATGAACATTCCGGGCGTCAGTCAAAAGACTGAGACAGCATTAAGCATAGTTTCCATGAAAGGAAAGTATGGAGACTGACTTGACTATCCCAAGGGCTACAGATGGAAGACTGATGCAAAACTACAATGACAGACCCCAATGTAGGAGTTTCCCTTTACAAAAAGGTCACAGTTAGACATCTATCAGGCCTATATACGTTTCATCTTATTCCTTTATTCTCCCTTATCTGTTTCCCCCTGGGATTAATGCTACATATTTGCCATACAAATGGTTAACTAGTATTAGGACTGCATGGCTATGGAACAGAACACAGTTAACTGGCCCTCACAAGGGACTGACCCACGATCTTAGCCTTACTGTACCAAATTTTAATTTAGTAGTCTTTGTTAGCCCAAGAGCTTGAGCATTAACTCTCTCAGATGACTATTTCTAGAGAGTCTAATAAACCAAGTTTTATAAAAAATAAAGTATGCAGTAGGAGTTGACTTTATGTTTTATTTATTGGTTGCTGTTGACATTCGGTCGCTGTCATATTCATTCTTTGTAACCCCATGGACTGCAGCATGTTGCTACTGCTAAGTCACTTCAGTCGTGTCCGACTCTGTGTGACACCATAGATGGCATGCTAGGCTTCCCCATTCTTCACTACCTCTCAGAGGTGGCTCATGTCCATTGAGTCAGTGATGCTATCTAACCATCTTATCCTTTGCTTCTGTCTTCTCCTCCTGCCTTCAGTCTTTCCCAGCATCAGGGTCTTTTCCAGTGACTCAGCTCTTCGTATCAGGTGGGCAAAGTATTGGAGCTTCAGCATCAGTCCTTCCAATGAATGTGCAATGAGTTGATTTCCTTAACCAGTGACTGGTTTGATTTCCTTGCTGTCCAAGGAATTCTCAAGAGTCTTCTCTAGTACCACAGTTTGAAAGCATCAATTCGTCAGCCCTCAGATTTCTTTACGGTCCAACTCTCACATCTGCATATGGCTACTGGAAAAACCACAGCTTTGATTAGAAGGACCTTTGTCAGCAAAATGATGTCTTTGCTTTTTAATATGCTGTCTGCATTTGTCACACCTTTTCTTCCAAGGAACAAATCTTTTATTTATTTAATCACCAGCAAATAATGATCTCTTTAAAGCAGAGTCTCTCAACTTCAACACGAACTACATTTTGGGTCAGATAATCCACTGCTTTGGAGGGTTCTCCGACATATTATAGGAGGTTTAGCAGCATCCCGAGCTTCTACTCTATAAATGCCAGCAGCACAGCCTGAGCTGTGACAACCAAAAAGGCCTCCGTGTAGTGCCAAGTGTCTCCTAGAGGCAAAATTACCTCTTACGAAAACAATGCTTTAAAGAAAACAGCATAATAGAAGGATTTGGGCACAGGTTTTTTTTTTTTAACTTTTTATTTTATATTTGAGTGTAGCTGATTAACAGTGTTGTGATAGTTTCAGGTGGACAGCAAAGGGACTCAGCCATACATATACATGTATCCATTATCCTCTGAACTCCCCTCCCATCCAGGCTGCAATATGACACTGACCAGAGTTCCTTGTACTATACAGTAGGTCCTTGTTGCTTATCCATNATTAACAGTGTTGTGATAGTTTCAGGTGGACAGCAAAGGGACTCAGCCATACATATACATGTATCCATTATCCTCTGAACTCCCCTCCCATCCAGGCTGCTATATGACACTGACCAGAGTTCCTTGTACTATACAGTAGGTCCTTGTTGCTTATCCATTTTAAACACAGCAGTGTGTACCTGTCAATCCCCAAATCCCTAACGATCTCTTCCCCCCATTCTTCCCACACTGGAGACCATAAGTTTGTTCTCTAGTTTGTGAGTCTCTTTCTGTTTCATAAATAAGCTCATTTGTATTATTTCTTTTTAGACTCCAAATATAACGGATGTCACATGCTGTTTCTCCCTCTGTCTGACTTATTTCACTCAGCACGACAATCTCTAGGTCCATCCATGTTGCTGCAAGTGGTGTTATTTCACTCTTTTTAATGACTAAGTAATATTCCATTGTATATATGTACCACTTCTTGTTTATCCCTCTGTCACTGGACATTTAGGTTGCTTCCATGTCTTGACTATTGTAAACACAGTGGCAATGTACGCTGGGGTGCATGTATTCTTTCAGACCATGTTTGTCTGAATAGACCCTGTATATCCAGTCCCATCACTTCACGGGAAATAGATGGGGAAACAGTGGAAACAGTATCAGACTTTATTTTTTGGGTACCAAAATCACTGCAGATGGTAACTGCAGCCATGAAATTAAAAGACACTTACTCCTTGGAAGTTATGACCAACCTAGATAGCATATTCAAAAGCAGAGACCGACTCAGGTCCATCTAGTCAAGCCTATGGTTTTCCTGTGGTCATGTATGGATGTGAGAGTTGGGCTGTGAAGAAAGCTGAGCGCTGAAGAATTGATGCTTTTGAATTGTGGTATTGGAGAAGAGTCTTGAGAGTCCCTTGAACTGCAAGGAGATCCAACCAGTCCATTCTGAAGGAGATCAGCCCTGGGATTTCTTTGGAGGGAATGATGCTAAAGTTGAAACTCCAGTACTTTGGCCACCTCATGCAAAGAGTTGACTCACTGGAAAAGACTCTGATGCTGGGAGGGATTGGGTGCAGGAGGAGAAGGGGACGACAGAGGATGAGATGGCTGGATGGCATCGCTGACTCGATGGACGTGAGTCTGAGTGAATTCCGGGAATTGGTGATGGACAGGGAGGCCTGGTGTGCTGTGATTCATGGGGTCGCAGAGAGTCGGACATGACTGAGTAACTGAACTGAACTGATCTGATTGAGCTGAATAGACCCTGTAAATTGAGCTGAATAGACGCTGTAAATTGAGCTGAATAGACCCTGTATATAGCAGGGTCATACGGTAGCTCTATTTTCAGTTTTCCAAGGAACCTCCATACTGTTCTTCCCAGTGGCTACACCAATTTACATTCCCACCAATAGTGCAGGAGGGTTCCCTTCAGGACTGAGGTACTTTTTGACAAAGGGTCAAATATGTCAAGCATCCTACACATAGAACACATAATAGGACTGTCTGAAAAAGTTAAAACAAGTCCTGAGTGTCCAATAAGACTTCTAAATATCCTATCAGTCATACAGGTGAAATACTTGATCACTGTGACCTAGGTAACTTAATTTCATCTTATGAAATATTTTTGTATGATTTTAACATTTACTAAAAATTTTAAGAATAAATCTAATATGTTAGAAAAGGGGGGAGGGGAGAAAATGGCATAATGAATTTACATTTTTAAAATATTAACAGAATATCTACTTTATTTAACAAACACTTGTAACACTTTCTACATGCCAGGCACTGTTCTAAACACTGTACAAATGTTAGCTCAGTGCTTATTACAGTCTATGAGATGGAATGATCAGTATTCCACTTCAGAGATAAGAAAACATGGGCACAAAGAGATTATGTTGCCCAAAGACACACAGTGACTAAGTAAGAGGGCAGGGACTGCATACAGGTAAGTGGCTCGAGAGTCACTGAGGACTCAGTGCTCTTAAGCACCATACCTGATGCTGAAGGCTGACATTCTGAATGAGGGAAAGAATGACATATAGTGAGTGCTACCAAATAAAACCAAAAACCCAACGGCAACAGCAATTTGTGACTCACTAGCCCCTAGAGGAATTAACTGTGGAAAATTCTGAAAGAGATGGGAATACCAGACCACCTGACCTGCCTCTTGAGAAACCTATATGCAGGTCAGGAAGCAACAGTTAGAACTGGACATGGAACAACAGACTGGTTCCAAGTAGGAAAAGGAGTACGTCAAGGCTGTATATTGTCACCCTGCTTATTTAACTTCTATGCAGAGTACATCATAAGAAACGCTGGGCTGGAAGAAGCACAAGCTGGAATCAAGATTGCCGGGAGAAATATCAATAACCTCAGATATGCAGATGACACCACCTTTATGGCAGAAAGTGAAGAGGAACTAAAAAGCCTCTTGATGAAAGTGAAAGAGGAGAGTGAAAAAGTTGGCTTAAAGCTCAACATTCAGAAAACTAAGATCATGGCATCTGGTCCCATCACTTCATGGGAAATAGATGGGGAAACAGTGGAAACAGTGTCAGACTTTATTTTTTTGGTCTACAAAATCACTACAGATGGTGATTGAAGCCATGAAATTAAAAGATGCTTACTCCTTGGAAGGAAAGTTATGACCAACCTAGATAGCATATTCAAAAGCAGGGACATTACTTTGCCAACTAAGATCGATGTAGTCAAGGGCGTGGTTTTTCCAGTGGTCATGTATGGATGTGGAAGTTGGACTGTGAAGAAAGTTGAGTGCTGAAGAATTGATGCTTTTGAACTGTGGTGTTGGAGAAGACTCTTGAGAGTCCCTTGGACTGCAAGGAGATCCAACCAGTCCATCCTAAAGGAGATCAGTCCTGGGATTTCTTTGGAAGGACTGATGGTGAAGCTGAAACTCCAGTACTTTGGCCACCTCATGCGAAGAATTGGCTCACTGGAAAAGACTCTGATGCTGGGAGCAGGAGGAGAAGGGGATGACAGAGGATGAGATGGCTAGATGGCATCACTGACTCGATGGACGTGAGTCTGAGTGGACTCCGGGAGTTGGTGATGGACAGGGAGGCCTGGTGTGCTGCGATTCATGGGGTCGCAGAGTCGGACACGACTGAGCAGCTGAACTGAACTGAATGGTCCATAGTATCAGCAGTGTACACGTGTCAACCTCAGCCTCTCATTCGGGACTCTTGATGTGGAAAGACACAGTATCTTCTTTGGTTCCTAGAGGGACTCACGCTTGCTGTGTGGGGCACACAGAGGTATCCCGGGCAGGAACTTACAGGATATTAGGGAGAAGAATGTCAGAGAGGAGGGGTGGGGCATTCTAGGCCTGCAGTAAATGGTGATGGGCCATCTGGCCAGAAGAGGTCAGGACACGGGGTCATAGAACATGGCCTGGGGACCCCATTCTGGGTCTAAGTTGATGCTGGTGAAGGGTGAGCAGAGCCAGAGAAAGAGAAGCAAATATCTCTGAGAAATAAACAGCCCTACAGCTGGATTCTCAGTGCCATGCTGGACCTTCTGGATGCTACCAGGCTCTGTGTGGGCCCTGCCAGTTGGGCTGAGCACCTGGGTATCCCGCATGGGGATTGGCACAAACAGGCAGAGGGGGACTATGTGTCCCTGTATGCTTGGCTGGATGTTGTCTCATGGATTACTGATGGTCTTGTTCCCTGTCAGGGTGGCAGGGCCACACAAGTGCACAGACACTTGCTGTCAGCTAACAGCCCCTTGGCTCAGGCACTGGAGTGCCTTCCAGTCTCAGAAACTCAGGAACTTGAAAACAACCCCTATCAGCTGATTTGGATTGGTGGATAAGAAGCAAACTGATCTGCTGTTCTCTCTAAATGCATCACCTGCCTAACACTCACTCCACCTGTTGAGTATTAATTACTCATGTGGCTATGGTTTCCATGGGATCATATGAATGCAAGGAAGAGAAAAGAATGAAAGGAAAAAAACAGTCCTAAAGAAATTAGAACATGGGTGACAGCGGCTCAAATCTTGCCTTTCTATCCTTCCTCCCCTTTCTATTTGTGCAAACACAGCTTAATTATTCCCTGAAGCTATTTAGGTATGTGTTTATGTTGCAATACACAAGGACCTTTGTTTTCCCTGGGAGGCCAGAATATTCTAGCACTTTCATTGCCCTGAGGGTATAGGACCAGCATCTCCTGCTCTGGCTTGTAGACAGCTTGTCAGTTGCCACTCACCTTTCCTGTGCTCAAGGAAGACATGATTAATTGATCATGTCATGCTTTTCTGCTGAGCTGGAACCCAGCCTCAGAGTCTGTCATGACACAGCAGTCCAGATGGACAATACCAATTGATTGGAACTCGCATAAGAGGTAAAACGGTGTGCCATCCTCGATTTAATTCCCCCTACCCTATGTTAACTTGGTAAGGGAAAGAATGCAGGAGCCAACTGCCTTTCTCCACCCCTTTCCTTGACCACGAGGTCTGCTTCCCATTCATCAGAGAACGTGGGCTCCATGAGGAGTGATGCAGAGGTAGGAGCAAAAATTTTGGAAGCTGCGCACACACATACACACACACACACACACACACACACACACANAGGCCTGGCGTGCTGCGATTCATGGGGTCGCAAAGAGTCGGACAGGACTGAGCGACTGAACTGAACTGGAGACGCAGTTTATAAAATGAGTGACACTAAAATATTATTGACATATACAGTTTCTTTTCCCCAGGGAATCAGGCATCCCGTGGTACTGCTCATTTGAGAACAGACGACAGAAAGAAGGTTTTGATTAAGACAATAAGCCATAGTTAAAGTATTAGCATTTCTATTGGGACACAAGCAATAAGAGGTCACATTTGTTCTCTCCACTGGAATGCTCTGGGCAGATCTCATTTTAGGGGTTATGTAGATAAATCATATATGAGGAAAGTAGTGGACTCAGAGCTACCAGGCTTTACATTGGGAATGATCCACCACAACCTGGCTTTGTCTAACTCTTTCTTCTTGAGCTGGCCAGTGGGGAGTGGCTATTGAAAAAATCAGATATATTGACTTCTTTCTTTACACACATAGAGGGTGAACATCAGATATAACATAACCAAAACCTTTCCCTTCATAATAATGCTGAATTAAGCCTGAATTTTCTGAGAATAGTAACCATGTCTGTTTCAGCTTAATTCCAATATTTCTCATAGTTCCTGATACACAGATACAGATGGTATTCAAATAATTACAAATAGATGGATGAGAGGAAAATAGGGGAAAAAAGTTAGCAGAATTTTTTTCCCAGTTCTGAATGAATAATTACTAAGGAGACACTTCTGGGCAGCAAAAATGTTGGAGAAAAAAAGCTAAAAACAGATTTTTAAAAAATATTAGACATAATAGTCCCTAAAACTACCTTCATCATGTGGCTAACTTGTGGTCGACTCTTTGCGACACCACGGACTGTACCCTACCAGGCCTCTCTGTCCATGGGATTCTCCAGGGAAGCATGTTGAAGTGGGTTGCCATTTCCTTTTCCAGGGGATCTTCCTGATACAGAGCTCAAACCTGCGTCTCCTGCCTTGGCAGGGGGATCCTTTACCACTGAGCCACCTGGGATGCTCCCTAAAACTACATTAGTCAGTTGTCTGCAAGAATCAAACCAAGTTAGCCCAAGTGCTCAATATCGCGCCGTTTTGAAAACCAAAAGCTGAACTGCTGAGTGCCTGAATGAATACCAAAAGTCTCAGAGATCTAGGAACAGTGACATGAAGGACAGGACAGAGGAGCATCCATTGGTTCAGGAGCAGCAGGTTCGATCACGGTCCTCCAGCACACTTGTCATTATAGAACTTGAAATGTGTGGGCCAAAAGATCACCTTCAACTGGCTTCCAAAAGGGAGGGAGAGAATCTGAGTAAAACCTTGGAAAAGAAGCATTGTTAGGTTCCTGTTTTAGGAGTGATTAATATTTTTGTTTTAATATGAGTGAAAAATGGAAACTACCAAATAAAATGTCTTGACTGANTTCAACTGGCTTCCAAAAGGGAGGGAGAGAATCTGAGTAAAACCTTGGAAAAGAAGCATTGTTAGGTTCCTGTTTTAGGAGTGATTAATATTTTTGTTTTAATATGAGTGAAAAATGGAAACTACCAAATAAAATGTCTTGACTGAACATAGACATCATAGATAAATTATTAATATTTAAAACTTCCACGTGTGTGCAGGTACTATATCACTTATGCCCAACTAAATGTGTCTTGCCATCACATTTTGATAAGAATCATAAAAAAAATTTCTAGTAATACTTCTTTTATATTAAATATGAGAGTAGGCCTTCAAATTGTAAATTGAAACTGCAAGAATAAGATTTAAAAAATGTAATCCAATTAAAGGGGATCCATTGAATATTTTAACATGTCTAATGTTACTCAGCATATTTTAACAGCTACAGATAGTTGTTCATTCACAATAAATAAAGCTAAATATTTTATTAAAACCAAACACTATTAGAGAAGTCATAGATTAAAGGATAGATCATCCTCTGTTTCAGACAATTAACAGACTACTTAATGGGTCAATTTAAAGGATTTTAACATATCTAAAGAAAGACATTAACATTTTAAACCACTTTCTTAAAAAAGTTTGTGCTCAGAAAAAGTTTGCAATGCTTTCCATTTTGTCTCACAGTCCTTTCTAATTTCCGCTGGTATAAATCAATTTAGATTTATTAGCTTTATACAAAAGAACTCCAGTCAGTTTTTAATAATAATTATCATTATCACTGATTAAAGTTATATTGTTCAGGCCAGATGGAGTTCTTTTCTTGTCAGCTAGAATGAGCTTGCATTATGTAGTTATAATGTGTTTGGATTTAAATAAACAGATGGCAGAGTGACAGGATATTATATGCTGGTGATGTCAGTAGCAGTGCTTCACAAACAGAATTGCTTTAAATAAACTCCACTGGGGCCAGGATCTTGATACTTTTAGGAGTGTGGCTGGGATTGAGCTTATGTATTACATTAATTTGAAAATAGTGCTATTTACTTGTGGAAGAGTAGACCAGTAGGATGGTCTGAGGTTCAGCCTTTGAAAGGTATCTGCTGAATCTGTCCCTTACCCGTGGAAGCCTTTACCATGCTAGGTCCATACAGTCTCATAAAGAGAGACAGAACAAACAAACAAAAATGCCCCAGTTGTAGGAACTTCCACATGCAAAAAGAAATAAAAATTAAAGGAAGAGTTAAAAACTGTGGGTCAAGGAAAGATGGAAACCTTTGATATAACCTTATTCCATAATTTTTTACAATATAGTTAGCTATGTTAAAATGAACATCTTGAATAGGGATGTAACCATTCACAATTTATATTAGAAAATTAACAATAAATGTTTATAGACAGTGTGTTATAGAAAAGCTTTTATCTTTGATACATTTTCATGTCCACTTTTCCCTAAAGATAAGCCCATTCTATCTCCTTGTACTCACAAAAGTTTAGAGTGAACCTATGAAATTCAACAGCAAACTTCAAGGGAAGTCATTATATATGATTTCTTCTAGCTAATAATTTTTTGTTGTGATTATAGGGAATTTCTCTGTGGGACAGCTTTTTTCACTGAGTCCAGTACCCATAGTAGCATCATTAAAAGGAAAATGAGGCCACAAGAAATAAAGGCTGATATCTGAGAAAGAAAGTAGTATCAATAAAAGTTTTAGAAGAGGATATTAGAAAAATAATTGAAATTATACTTTCAAAAATAAAATAATTATTTTCAATAGTTGAAATATTTATATAAAGGTGTTGGTTTGCAAATTGGCACCTGTACACAAAGGGCAAGGAGAGATGGAAGAAAGAGGCAGTCCACACCAGATGTGTAGGTGACAAGTTTCATAAGCTAGGGGACTTATGTATGAGACTTGTCTTGGGCAGCAGCAAGATAAGTAGATTTCACCATCCGCCTGTCAGAGTCTTAAAAGTTTACATCAAGGTCTTAACTAAATTTGGTCACTTACTTAGTCCAGATGGTCTCAACAACACCTTTCTCTCTCAAGGCTGTGTCCTTGAAACAGCTGCTAGCATGAGAATAGTCAGAGGGACATACATTTCAAGGACAGGGGAGCAGGTGAGAAGCCTCTGATCGCCCAGGTTCAGCTTACAGGTCAACTCAGACACAACCTCTGAATGTCCTCCTCCACAAGGCTATAACTAATATTGTTTCATAACTATAAATGGAAAATAACCTTTAAAAATTGTGAATCATTGTGACATACACCTGAAACTTATTAATACTGTACATTAATTATACGTCAAGAAAAAGTTTTAAAAAGACAAAGTGCAAACTGATGGTTACCAAAGGGGAAAGGGGAGGGATAAATTAAGAGTTTGGTATTTAAATATACACTGCTGCTGCTGCTGCTAAGTCGCTTCAGTCGTGTCTGACTCTGTGTGACCCCATAGACGGTGGCCCACCAGGCTCCCCCGTCCCTGGGATTCTCCAGGCAAGAACACTGGAGTGGGAAAATATACACACTACTATATAAAAAACAGATAATAAGCCAGGACTTTCNGTGTCTGACTCTGTGTGACCCCATAGACGGTGGCCCACCAGGCTCCCCCGTCCCTGGGATTCTCCAGGCAAGAACACTGGAGTGGGAAAATATACACACTACTATATAAAAAACAGATAATAAGCCAGGACTTTCTGTATAGCGTAAAAGTGATACTCAATATCTTGTAAAAACCTGTGATGAAAGAGAATGTAAATATATATATGCATACACACACACACACATACACATTTGTACAACTGAATCTCTTTGCTGTACACCTGAAAGTAATACAACATTGTAAATCAGCTATATTTCAATAATTTTTTTAAAGATATAAAAGACCTTTGACAAAAAGAGATAATCTAAATTATGTAAACAACCTTTTTTTCTGAAGGTTTATCCTATGTTTGTAATATATTTTTGTTTTCATAGACTCCACCTTCTTTTAAACTATTGATTTAATCCTTAATGTCTGTTGATATTAGTGGGCTGTGAATTTTTGAATTTATATCAAGTAGAATATATATCAGTAGAATAAAAATATTCAGTAGTCGAAGTGAAGCTTATTTCATATAAATATTTACTTCCGACTATCCAGGAACATTCACAAAGTCATGTATTTCCTTTTCTTGTAAAACGGTAAGAGGATTTTGAATATCAAGAGATTGTATTTCTCTGCTTCATATGTATTTGACATTCAAATTTTGCTACTTAAGTGGGCATTTTATGAGCTATGTTTCAGCTCTAGTATGACATAAAATCCTCATAAAGAAGCAGGAATATTTCCTTTGAGATGTTAGCTCCTAGTCAGAGTGAAAGATGAAAGATTATAATATCACATGCTTTTTCCTATTCTACAGGTGGACGTTGCCATAAGTCCTGTACAGGCCGATGCTGGGGACCCACAGAGAATCATTGCCAGACTTGTAAGTGGTCAACAGTGAGAAAACATAGGCTTTAAATGGTCAAGTAATTTTAATAATTGAAGCTTTTCACACTTCTGGTTATCAGAAACCTGAAAATGAGCTTTGCTTCTATGTGATAGACTAGTTTCTATGTAAGTAAACTGCCTAATATCATTGCTTTCAAGTGAAACATATAATGATTTCCTATATTTCTTTGTGGTTTCTAGATTAATGATACAGCACAGATGTGGTGATATTAACAATGACCTCAGTCTGTACATCAGAGGAAGTAGGGAATCCAAATGTATACAAAATGATAATTAACTGAATTTCAGGTTAACTGAATATTTCAGTGCTTTTCCCAAATAGTAACCTGACTATACATTCAATGGAGAAAGAAAAAAGTAAAAAGATACTGTGTACCCACTCTGTTCTTGGCACAGAGGTAAAAACTGTGTGAATTATAAATATAGATTCACTATTAAACACAATGTATCTTAGTGTATATTATTTTTGTATCAGTTATTAAGATAAATATGAGGATGATATCACTGCTAAGATATTTAAAAACAAAGTATACTGAACATAAAGACAAATATCTAATGTTTTAACATTCTTAAAGTTGTGACGCTTAAATCAGCACTGAACTTTTGCTAATCTAAGAATAAATCTTTTCTTTCAAAAGAAAATACAAAATGCTCCAATAAATGGTAAAAAATTATCTTCCTGCTGTAATAACAACAGCTGAAATAATAAATGGAAAAGAGTGTAGAGGCTATTTGAAATATATTTCTTTTTTTAGCNAGTTGTGATGCTTAAATCAGCACTGAACTTTTGCTAATCTAAGAATAAATCTTTTCTTTTAAAAGAAAATACAAAATGCTCCAATAAATGGTAAAAAATTATCTTCCTGCTGTAATAACAACAGCTTAAATAATAAATGGAAAAGAGTGTAGAGGCTATTTGAAATATATTTCTTTTTTTAGCATAGAAAACACAGAAAATATTATTAAAAAATTTGAACATGCAAATATTAGATATTGTAGAAATTTCTTATACTGTTGGGTGAAAGTGTAGACTTAAGTTATTTAAGAAAAGCAATGTTTTATGACAGCAGTTTTGGCAAGAATTTTAAGCAGGATTCTAAAGTAATATTGGATTACTGTGTGAAATGCATTCACTGTGATAGTGGACAAAATGTTTTAATGACATCCTACAAATACAGGAGAGCCTCACTCTACATGTCCCAAGCAAAGAAATTCAGCAGACAATGTTAATAATACCAAAAGTTAAGAAGTCCTATAATAGATAATTAATCCAGGCTGGGCCAATCAGATTCTCTTTCTAGAGAATTTGAACTTGGGATCGACAGGTGCTGTTTATACCACATCAGAAACTTAAAGAGAGATTAAACTTAGTTGAGATGTCTGTTTTGGAGCCATGTCTATTAATGAGAAGGAGAAATAACCAGTCCTCAGTGACACCGAAAAATAAATCAGCCATGCAGAGACAAAGGATAATTGGAGAGAAAAAGATTTTGACCATTTTTGCTTCCTTGTTCTCTGGTCTTCCTGATGTCCAAATGTACTTCTTTCTTTGGGGACCTTAATAAACGCAATATTCTAATACATTTGAACTAGTTTTGTTATTTGCCACTAAGTTTGGGTGGTAGAGACTCTTGAGTAAGACGGTTAGCAAGCCATAGCTCATGTTATCAAATCATCAGCCACACAGTCATTTAATTCACCTAATTTTCCAGCATGGAAATTAAGTTCACTATAATAACGTAAAATTGGCTTAATGGTCACTGTGCCTACTCCACAGAGTCTATAAAATTTAAATTCCACATTTACTTATATCTGATATATGGAGACACAAATTTTAGAATAATATTCCTTTGCATGGATTTTTATAGTTTATAAAATATTTCCATTTTAAAATTTATTTTTATAATATTTCTATTATTTAAAGAAGTCAGTTATCATTAACCTCATTCCTCAATCGGGGATATGTAAACAGGAAATATTTAAGAGAGTTGTGAAATTTACACAGGTAATACCTGAGATTTCAACCTAAATGTCCTGAACCTAAGAATAATAGTTTCCTGTATACCATATTGCATAGCAGTTTAGGGGACAAGGACACTGGATTTATAGTCAGCCAGATGATAAAAATCTCAGTTGTTTCTACTTCTAGCATGAGAAAGTGATTTAATTTTTCTAAACCTCAGTTACCATATCTATAAAATGGAGATATTAAACTTACCTCAAGGGTTACTTCTTTGGAATCAAATTCAATACAGTAATAATCTGGTTGATATGTTTATTTTTGCTATGTACTAAGGACCTAGTAAATACTAATAATATTATAATAAACTAAAAGAAATAGTTATAAAACTTAATCCAACTTAAGTCTGAGTGAATGCATGTCAGAGCAAAACTGCAGACCACTTCCACCTTGTGAATGATACTGACATAGATGACTGGGGAAAATAGCAAAAACACTGGAGTGGAGAGAAGGCTGCTTGCCCTTATCACTCCCTTCTGTTCTGTTTCCTCCTTTGAGTCACTTGAAAGATAAATTACACATCCATATTTAAAGAGCCCAGCATCCTGAGGCAAAATGTATTTTGGAAGTCAAAGATGTACTTATAATAAGACCTGAAGTTTAGAAGTACAATCAGAAATTTTGAAACAGACCTTTTGAGAGATTCTATAGAGATATTAGACATCTAGAGAGCTCATAGTGAAGTAATATCCATGATGAACTTTTTTTTCAAAAGAACTGTAAAATTTTCCTAGCTTCCTTTAGATTGCTGATAGCCCTTCTGTTAGTTATAGATTACTTACCCTTACACCTACTTCAGATGTACTTATCTCTGAGCCCTGATTAAACTTTCTAAAAATCAGAAAACAGGCTGGGCAAATTTTTGAAAATATCCTGCTTTTATTGACTGAGCATACAAACATGAATTTTAGGATCTTTTAGACATCATTTTTATCATTTACAAATGATTTCTTTCCTTATGACTGAAACAAATTCACTTCAGTAAGGTTTCTCTGGAGGTATTCAGTTTCATATTTGTCAAATATTTCCTTTTATGAATAATTAACTTTGAGATTCTGCTTATATTAGGGAAGAAAGGTAAAATATTTAAAAGCTCCACACCTTAGCCAAGGACACTGACCTCAAGAATACATATTATTCGCCCCATTATATCAATGCTGACATCCTCCCACAGGGTTTCTTCTTAAAACAGCAAGTATGCCAGGAATGATCCTCTGTAAGAAGTCACAGTAAAGACAAGTAATTCAGGTCCTAAGAAAACAAGTCCATGATAACGAATAACTTCTTAGCATGAATGAAGCAAAGAGTGGTGATCAGAGTGAAAACATCTCTGAACAGAGATATGGAAAAGCAAAAATGGTGATGACATCAGTGATAAGTTTGAGGGAAGGTCTGTAGGATTCACAAGTTTTAAAAAGAAATGACGAAGAGGTTTGAGGTTTTGTTTTTAATAGATTTTGTGAAGTGGGACAAGAGTGTTAATAAACGGACAGCTTAGTATTGTAGGGAAGCAAAACTTGCCACCCTAAAATGTATCTCCCTGGTATGAGGATTAATTTAGGCTAACTATTTTTAGGGCTTGGAAAACTTGGAAAACTTTGGTCTTTCCCCTAACTTCCTAGAAAGGTGCAGATAAAGGAGCTATCCCATGAAGGGAGCTGTGCCCACGGACAACTATAGCACTAGGTGTGTTTGATGAGGAGGCACTTCGGAGTCTGTTAAAATTCCTCTGAATTCCACTGTCTCTGTGTTCCAAATATTTGCTTTTCTATCTCCATCTCAATTGGCTTCATCCCCTTTGAAGTCCCAAATCACCTTTCCCAACATCCTGCTTTGTCTTTAGCTGAAAATTGTTTTTAAAGTGAGAGTTTTGGTCATTTTGGCAAGACTCAGTTTTATTGGATTTCTCCCATGCATACATGTTATTAATCTTTTATTTGACTTTCTCCTGTTAAGCTGCCTCCTATCAATATAATTTGTAAGCCAGCCAGAAGAATCTAGAAGGGTAGAGGAAAATTTTTCTTCCCAGCACTTTGGACAACAGTTCACCAGGCATACCTATAAAATTTTTAAATTTTTAGTAAAATTTAGTAACATGTTGCAACTTCTTTTATATCCTGCTTTGGCTGTTGCAGTTAGCTTTGACTGCATATCGAATAATGCAAATGTGCCATTTTCCTCTATGACATTTGATAACCTTCATGTTGTAAACTCTGAAGCCAGCAGCTATTTTAAAAATGATTTTTGCTAAAATATTTTAAAAATTAAAATATTTTCTAAACAAATTCCTTAAAAAAATTTAGAAAATCTGAAGAATTTTGTAAGTATTAAAGCAAATAAATTTTTCTTGTAGAATCTAGCCAGGTATTCCATCCTATTTTACTCAGGAGTCTGATTTTCTAAAATAGCTTAAATTCATTATTTTAAGATCCTTTTTGATTTTAGAGTATCATGACTAACAGAAATATTTC
>SJYX01011964.1:0-20383 GCA_006410675.1 Oreotragus oreotragus
TCCTAATCTAGATGTCTAATTGCTGTCCACACGCAATTGGACTTGTGGACAGAGGTCTGGGAGACTTTCACCTGTGGAATAGTGATAGTTGAAACAGTGAGGCCATAATAATTCCCTGTATAATCATAAAAAGAAGGGAATACAAGAACCGTAGGAAATACAAGAACAGCGTTAGGAAGGAGGGAAGAGAAAGTGATAGAAACTGAGCAGTAAGCTCAGATAGAAAGCTCAGCAGTTGTAGAGACTGAAGTAGAATCAAGACGGTGCTCTGACGTGTTCAACTGGTTCAAGAGTTTAGGATAGGTCTTGAATCTCTGAGCCACAGTTTCCTCATTTATGAAACAAAAAGGTTGGATAAGAAGACTCTAATTATAAAATTCATCGTTTCTGTAATTTTAACCCAAGAGATGAGACAATTTCATGGAAGTAGTCAATTTTAGAAAGCATGGGGGATTTGGCAGTAAGGTGGCCATTTAAAATAATTAGCATGTTACGGTCTAGGATGGATTGCTTACTTCTGTCATTGCTGCTTTTTTTTTTCTTAATGCTTTTTTAAAAATTCATTTATTTAAAAAAAGCTTTTTATTTGGAAATAATTTCAGATTTATAGAAGTTACAAGGAACAGCCAAGCAACGTTTATCCAGAGTCACTTATCCTTAACATTTCACTTTTTTATTACTTTTGTTTTCTCTTCTCTCTCCCTCTCCGTTTATATATATATAAATATATTTCTTTCCTCCAATCATACATAGATCTTAGCCTATTACTCCTAAATATTGCAGTATTTAGGGACATCATCACAGTATAGCTATGAATTTCAGTGATTTTAATGATATAATGATATAATACTTAATCAATCTAACATGTTTTCCAATTAATAAAATAATTTGCTTTACAAAATTTTCCCCCTCCATTTAAAGATCCAACCTAGTATCTCATATTGCCTTTAGCTGTCATGGCTCTTTAGCTAGAATATTTTCACAACTTTTGCCTTTCATGGCATTGACAGCTTTGAAGAATACAACTCCCATCCCCTTAAAAAAAAAAAAAAAAGACAACATTCCTCATTTGGGATTTATCTGATATTTCCTCATTAGATTCCTCATTATATTTCCTCATTTCCTCATTAGTTGCTGCATCCTCTGGGAACTGCATCTTGAGGCAAAGAATGTCCATCTGCCCCTCATTCGTGACGTTAATTTTGATTACCTGGTAAAGGTTTTGTTCTGTTTCTCCAGTATATAATTACTGTGTTTCATTCCTTGCAACTAACAGGATATCTCTAGGAAGAACTCTAAGATGATCCAAATATCCTGTTCCTCATAATTTCTCTCCTATAGTTAGTGCCTATTGATGATCCTTGTCTTAGCCAAACTTTGCCACTGTGGTTGCAAAATGACTGTCCAACTCCAGTACTCCCTCCACATTTACCTGTTCAAGTATAAGCAAGAGTACGTCCCTCTTCTCCACTGATTTAACCTGTTTATTACTAGCATGGATTTATGAATTCCTGTTGTTTTTTAATTCTCACCTTTTTTTTTTTTTTTGGCTGTGCTGGTTCTTCGTTGCTGTGTGCAGGCTCTTTTCTAGTTACGGTGTGGGTACGCTGGCTTCTCATTGTGGTGGAGCACAGGCTCTTACTGCAGAGCACGGCTCCCGGTGCTCTCGGGCTTCAGTAGCTGTGGCTCGTGGACTCTTGAGTGTAAGCTCAGTCATTGTGGGACATGGGGCTTAGTTGCTCCACAGCATGTGGTATCTTCCCCAACCAGGGATCCCACACTACGTGCCCTGCATTGGTAGGCAGATGCTCAACTACTGGACCACCAGGGAAGTTCTCTAGCCTTAATCTGAATGGAGGGTATCTGAATATGAGGAAACTACTGTGATGAACATTATTGAAAAAGATGCTCACCTTCCATTAAGTATGTAGAACATTTTTATAAAGAAAGTAGAGTGCAATAATCATTTACTTATCTGGTAAACTCAATTTCCAAAATAGAGAGGAAAATATGAAAGTAGGCAGATGGCTTTTGCCCCACGTATCAGAGTTGTTTTAGCATTATCTAAGTTTATTTACTCCCACCTTTTAAAAAATATTGGTTATTTGGCTAGCATGATAAGACAATTTAAATGGAGTTGTGAATGTGCACACAGGCAATGCTGTAGCAGCAGTGCATCAAGAAGGGACAGCAGAAAGACTGATCATGAGGACTGTCCAGCTCATTTAGACTCAAAGGAGTGCAGGAACATAGTAGGCCATGATTATTTATTATAGAGTGAAGGATACTAAGTACTTCTATGCTTCTGGGGACATTCTGGTATTACAGCTTTTGTACTGATATAAGACCTGTCTCTTATACACATCTAGATGTGTATAAGAGACAGTAGATATGCAGATGACACCACCCTTATGGCAGAAAGCAAAGAAGAACTAAAGAGCCTCTTGATGAAAGTGAAAGAGGAGAGTGAAAAAGCTGGCTTACAGCTCAACATTCAGAAAACGAAGATCATGGCACTTGGTCCCATTATTTCATGGCAAATAGATGGGGAAACAGTGTCAGACTTTATTTTGGGGGCTCCAAAATCACTGCAGATGGTAACTGCAGCCATGAAATTAAAAGACATTTGGTCTAGGTTTGATGCAGGATACAGGATGCTTGGGGCTGGTGCGCTGGGATAACCCAGGGGGATGGTATGGGGAGGGAGGTGGGAAGGGGTTCAGGAGTGGGAACTTATGTACACCCGTGGCAGATTCATGTTGATGTATGACAAAACCAATACAGTATTGTAAAGTAAAAAAATAAATAAAAGACGTTTGCTCCTTGGAAGAAAAGTTATGACCAACCTAGACAGCATATTAAAAAGCAGAGACATTATTTTGCCAACAAAGGTCCATCTAGTCAAGGCTATGGCTTTTCCAGGAGTCATGTATGGATGTGAGAGTTGGACTATAAAGAAAGTTGTTGCTGCTGCTGCTAAGTCACTTCAGTTGTGTAGGACTCTGTGCGACCGCATAGACAGCAGCCCACCAGGCTTCCCCTTCCCTGGGAATCTCCAGGCAAGAACACTGGAGTGGGTTGCCATTTCCTTCTCCAATACATGAAAGTGAAAAGTGAAAGTAAAGTCGCTCAGTCGTGTCCGACTCTTCGTGACCCCATGGACTGTGGCCCACCAGGCTCCTCCGTCCATGAGATTTTCCAGGCAAGAGTACTGGAGTAGGGTGCCATTGCTTTCACCTAAAGAAAGCTGAGCACCAAAGAATTGATGCTTTTGAACTGTGGTGTTGGAGAAGACTCTTGAGAGTCTCTTGGATTGCAAGGAGATCCAACCAGTCCATCGTAAAGGAGATCAGTCCTGGGTGTTCACTGGAAGGACTGATGTTGAAGCTGAAACTCCAATACTTTGGCCACCTGATGTGAAGAACTGACTCATTGGAACAGACCCTGATGCTAAGGAAGTTTGAAGGCGGGAAAAGGGGACGACAGAGGATGAGGTGGTTGGATGGCATCACTGACTCAATGGACATGGGTTTGGGTGGACTCTGGGAGCTGGCGATGGACAGGGAGGCCTGGAGTAGTGCAGTCCATGGGGTCGCGAAGAGTCGGACACGACTGAGCGACTGAACTGGACGGAACTGCGCCAGGTCTTAGGCGTGGCATGCAGGATCTTCAATCTTGGTTGCCGCCTGCAAACTCTCAGTGGCAGCACGTGAGATCCAGTTCCCTGACCAGGGCTCAAAGCCAGGCGGCTGCGGGGGCCTGGAGTCTTCGTCAGTGGACCACCCGGGAAGTCCCTGTCTGTGATTCTTGAGCCCACCTAGAAAGCAAAGTCTTTCCAATTTTGTTAATATATGCAAATATGGTACATAGAGTAGAGAAGTATGCTGGTTCTAGAATGTTCCAGAAATTAGCTGAAAAAGAGCTGGGGTGGATGTGTGGAAGAGGAGTCGGCACTGGGTGAATCGGAGACTGAGACCGTCCAAGCCCGACAGTCCTCATGGGTGGGGTGGTGACACAGGAAGCCACTGGAGGCGGAAGGACTCCAGGGGGATGAAGAGGCCACTGGTGCTCGCTCGGGTGCAAGAAAGGGATCTTGGGGTCACGTGGCTTCAGGGCAGGAGGCCCAGAGCCTGCTGCAGCCAAGGCCGAGACTCAGAGAAAAGCTACCTGGCCTGATTTAAAACCCCAAGGAAGGACTTCCCTGGTGGTTATGGTTAAGAATCAGCCTTCCCATGCAAAGGAAAGCAGGTTCCATCCCTGGTCGGGGAACCAAGATCCCACGTGCTGTGGGGCAGCTAAGCCCCCATGCCTCAACCTGAAACCTGCGTGCTGCAACTACAACCTGATGCAGCCAAAGAGAAAAAGGAAAACAACCCCAAGGGGTGGGAACTTGGTTCTGACACACTCAGCTATATCAACAGGACTCTGCGATGACTCAGAATATTTGTAAAATGCCCACCTGGCCCGCCACCCTCAAATCCCTCACACGGTGGTAAATGGATTCTCCATAAATGAAGGAAGGTTATGCTTTGAATAAAAATCAAAAAGATGCAGGAGAAGGCCAGGGTGGCTGATCGGTGGTGCTCAGAGAGAAACGTTCTTAATCCCCAGGGGAGGGGGGCGGGGGTGGAGAAGGCTAAGGGGAGCCGCCTGGGTCACCTTGGGAGCCACACTCTGCTCTGTGTGTTCAGCAGGAAAAGCAACACCCTCCCCGTCAACAACATTCATGACTGGACCTGTGACGACAGACACGGCTGAATCCATGACGACAGACGTGACTGAGCCTGTGACAGCAGACACACCGGCTAGCCCGGCTTCCTCCCCTCCAGCCCCAGAGAGTGTCAGCAGCAGCCAACCCACGGCCCTGAGCAGCGTCCCCACCAGGCAAGCAGAGACAGCCTCCTGCAGACCTCCCCCACGGCCGCCCGGTGGCTGCTTCCCTGGGGCGCTCAGTCAGGGACCCCCGTGTGGGAAGAGAGTCATCTGTCCTGGGCTTCCCCCTCCCCGTTTATGCCTCTGAGGACTGACAGAGCTGCCCGCTCCCTGCGAGGAACCAGAACCAACCTCTCCAGCTGGGCTGCCGGAGGCAAGGCTGTGGTTTCCCTCTGACCTGCCCCCGCAAATCCAGAGAAGGAAAAGGAGGCGTAGTGGGGTTCAGCCTCGAGTGTGCCAGAAGGGAAGCACTCTGTGAGTTTCCTGTGGCTGCTGTAACATCGCCACAAAATTAGTGGCTTCAGTTCAGTTCAGTTCAGTCGCTCAGTCGTGTCCAACTCTTTGCGACCCCATGGACTGCAGCACGCCAGGCCTCCCTGTCCATCACCAACTCCCAGAGTTTACTCAAGCTCATGTCCATTGGTGGCTTAAAGTATCACAATTTTATTATCTCCTAGCTCTGGAGACCAGAAATCTGAAATAAGTCTCATTGGGCTACAATCAAGGGGCTGGCTAGCATCCACCTCCTTGCCTTTTGCAGCTTCTAGAGGCCACTGCGGGCTTGCCAAGGGGCTCAGCGGTAAAGAATCGCCTGCCAATGCAGGAGACACAGGCTCGATCCCTGGGTCAAGAAGTTCGCCTAGAGGAAGAACTGGGCAACCCACTCCAGTATTCTTGACTGGAGAATCCCGTGGACAGAGGAGCCTGGTGGGCTACGGTCTATGGGGTCGCAAAGAGTCGGGCACTACAAGGAGGCTAAGCAAGAGGCCTCTGAATTCCTTGGCTCTTGGCCCCTCCGGCTTCAAAGCCAGCTGTAGCGCGTCATCTAGCCTACATTGTGTTGCTTCCCCCTCAGAGTCAGTGGGTCGCCAGTGTTGAGCCTGTCTGCACGATGAAGCCCGCCTCGCTGTGTAACACAGCGCATTCGCAGGTGCTGGGGGTCAGCACGGCTTTTGTGCGTGCGTGCGAGTCGCGTCCCAGTCTCTGTGGCCCCGTGGACTGTAGCCCCCCAGGGTCCTCTGTCCTTGGGATTTCCCAGGCAAGAATACTGGAGTGGGTAGCCATTTCCTGACCCAGGGAATCTTCCTGACCCAGTGATGGAGATCTAGTCTGCTGCACTGGAAGGTGGAGCCACCTGGGAAGGGGAGGGTCATTAATCTGCTCAGGACAGTCACAGGCGTACGCTCTGGTCCCTCTCTCCCCAGGTGTTAGGACGTTCCGGGAGGGAGTGGGGAGCTAGGGTCCCTGCTTTCTCACATTCGCAACAGGGGAAAGAGGCGTGACAGCAGCCTGAAGCCCACCCGCTTCAGAGCTCAGCTTTCTCATCAAAGGGCAGCGTCTCCCCCCCAGGCCGCCCCAGTTTCCTCCCAGCACAGCCTGGTGCCCTCCGGCTCCCACGGTCAAGGTCCAGTTTCTCCCTGGGTCCTTCCTCCCAGAATTGCCCTCCCTCATCTTCCTCCCCTGCTGCGGTCCATCTTCCTTTCTCGAGGATCCTGTTGCTTGGAGCCTGGGCCCCTGGCTCTCGTTTGTTCAGTAATGAGTCTGAATGGAACAAGGTTATGGGAGATGCTTCAAAGCCCTCTTCTGTCTTGCTCACTGCTGTGGGGGAATTGTCCCTTGCAGCCACAGAACGCAGGACCTCGAGAGAAGCTGGAGAAGCCGGGAGCAGTGGGCAGGGCGTGGAGGGAGCAGAGGGTGGGGGAGTCTGTGCTGGGACTGGTGAGAAGAGCACAGTGGGTGAAGGGCTATTTTAAGGCTGGCATCGCAGCGTGCCCACTCTCTCTCTCAGGAAAGCAGGTAGTGACAACATGACTCACCACGCTCAGGGAAAATGGAGGCAGAGACCGAGGCTGGCATGCCCCGGGTGGGGAGAGGGTGTTGCGGGGAGAGGGGGGTCCTGGCACTGCTTGTCGGGGAGGGGATCAGACTCTCTTCTGTACCGGGAGGGGCTATCCAGGGAGCAGAGACAACCACGGGCCCAGCAGTGTGACTAGACCAAGTGTCAAATATGGGTTATGTGCATATGTATGCAACACAAATATATTATTGTGGTTTATATTATGCATATACATAGAATCTAGAAAAAATAGTACAGCTGAGCCTATTTGCAGGGCAGCAATAGAGATATATATAAACAACACACTTGTGGACAGAGCAGAGGAGGCAGAGGGTGGGACACACCGAGGGGGCAGCAAGGAGACAAGCATTGTGCCTGTCAGCCGCTCAGTCGCGTCCAACTCTTTGCGACCCTGTGGACTGTAGCCACCAGGCTCCTCTGGCCATGGGAATTCCCAGGCCAGAATACTGGAGTGGGGTGCCATTTCCTTCTCCAGGGGACCTTCTTCACCCAGGGATCGAACCAGGTCTCCCACACAGCATGCAGATTCTTTACCACCATCTGAGCCACCAGGGAAGCCCATTACCTGTCTCTTATACACATCTGGTCACGTGGCCTTACTTAGGCGCTACGTTCGCCGAGCCTTCGGGTCTGAGTCCTCGTGACCAGAAAAGCCCTTGTGAGGTCATTTATACCCTCATTTCCCGGCCAAGTGAGACTTACCCCAAAGTCATTCCGAACAGAAGAGAGTGACACTATGATTAAAGAGCAGAGGGGGAAACTTCTCAGCTTTGCCTCTAATGATTCTCCTGCCCTCTCAAAAAGGCTTTCCTTCTTATCTTGGTGCTGGCAGTTGGAGCCAGTTTCCTGTTGCCAAGGCCAAACCTGCTCCTTGAAGCTGAACTATCACGAGATCTGTTTGCCACCCCAGAGGAGTCTGTTTCGGTACATCTCTCATCACATCCGTGGTTCTCCTCCCAAGTTCTTCGGAGGCCTCCAGGTCTGGCTCAGGGCATCTGGGTTCTCTGCAAAGTGTTCTGAGCTCTCCATGTGTTGAGAGGCTGGGACTGCAATTCTCCTCTGTAAAGCTGGCTTCCTACTCATTGCTGTACATGAATTCACTTGTTCACTCCTTTAACGGTCATAGATTTCAGCAGCTTCTAGATTGATTCCTGTAAAATTGCTGGTATTTAGCCATTTGACCTTTAAAAGAAAAATGGCACCTTCATAAGTTTCACCTGAGACCATGTGCTAGTCACTGTAGGACAAATTTGGAAAGGTGGGGGCCGTCCTCATGGAAAGGGGCAGGCCTCAGGGGGAAGCTGACAGCCCCACCCACACTGCGAAAGCAGCCCCTTCAGCCAGGAGGCCAGAAACTGACCAGAAGGCAACTCCAAAACTGAGCTTTTCCCAGAAAGTGACCTTGAAACTGAGCTTCGAAGGGTAAGAGATCATTTCAGATGGCTAATTTGCAGCCTACTTTTTCTCTCTTAACAATCCCTGCAACTTAGCTGGTTTTGCCAGATACAAAAATCACCACAATATTGCTTGTTTGGTGTGGTTTTTTAATCTTTTGAGAGTCACTTGGGGCTTCCAAACATAAAAGTTTGATCCTGTTTTGATTTACTTGCTGAAACTAAATATAATAATTAAGCATTGAAATAAGGAAAGTATTATATGGCAAAATGAATAGTTATGACTCAGTGCTGGCTATCTCACTAGAAAGCATTCTCAGGGTAGCTGTGTGTAGGTTAATATATGCTATCAATTCGATGGCAATAGACCATGGAGAAATCTGTGCCAGTCTGTGCTTAAAACACCCCCTGGCAATGACTGGATTTTGTAAGAATGAGGGGTCAGTGATATCCTCCCTGTGGGCTCTTCATTCTGTACTGACTATGGGGCACGATTGATTCCTATTAGGAGCATAAATGTCACTCTGGACCCAAACCTAACATTGCAGCTCACAACTGAAGTGCTTCTAGTCTCAGCTCTAAACTTTTTACTCTCGTTTACCCGTGAAAGTCCTGCTTTGAGATCCGTGCATGCTAAGTCACTTCAGCTGTGTCCAACTCTTTGCAACCCCATGGACTATAGCCTGCCAGCTCCTCTGTCCATGGGATTCTCAGGCAAGAATACTGGAGTGGGTTGCCGTTCCCTTCTCCAGAGGATCTTCCCGACTCAGGGATTGAACCCAGGTCTCTTATGTCTCCTGCATTGGGAAGCACTTGCCACTGGTGCCACCTGGGAAGCCCTGCTCTGAGATCCAAGAGCCCCTGTGTTGCAAAAAAATATGTTCTCCTACTGCTGATTCTGCATCAGAAAATAAGAAACTGTTTTGGGGGTGTAAGGCTAGAAAAGCTCAATGGCAATTTCTGACTTGATACAAATACTCCAAGCAGTTCATAATTTGTACTTTAAAAGGAAATGAAAAGTGTTTGAAAAAAATTAAAGATGGTTGTTACTATTTTCCTTGGTGAATCCAAAAACCCTTCTTTTAAAAAAAAATGCTGTAAGAGTGTTCAGTTACTTTTTCTATTACAAACAGTATTTCAGGGGCCTGCCCCCAGATAGGAAATTATGATCCCTGTTCTGTATGATGCTTAAAAACAATATAAACCCGAGTGCTAAAGAAAAGACTGGCTTTGAATTGATTCAGTACTTGCATTTTATTATAGGTTTCAGAAAGGTAACATCTGTATATAACTAAATACTGTTTCTCTTGGAATAATAAAAGGATGGTAATCTTAATTGGGGAAATTGTGAAGAAAATACATGAAATATCACTATATTCTTTCAGCTTTCAGTGGGAGAGCAGGTTGCTGCAAAGGTGAAGTTAATTTGGGGCATTACCCAGGAGCATACAGCTGATTAGGCAGGCAGAGGTCCTCATTACAAATTAGTCTCCCTGTGAAGCTGACGGGTTTCCCTAGTGGTTCAGAGGCTAAAGAATCTACCTGTAATGCACGAGACCCAGGTTCGATCCCTGAGTCAGGAAGATCCTCTGGGGCAGGGACTGGCAACCCACTCCAATATTCTTGCCTGGAGAATCCTGTGGACAGAGGAGCCTGGAGGGCTACAGTCCATGGGGTTGCAGAGTCGGACATGGCTGAGCGACTAAAGCACACACATACACGTGGAGCTGGTGGGGATTTGAAGACGCTGAGAAACCTTAGAAATTCCACCCAGAGTGTGGCATAGTAAAAAAGGCAACTGGAAACAAAAGGGAACCATAAAAGAGAGTTTGCCCTGAGCATTTTACTGGGGAAATGGGCTTGAAAAAGAGAAGTCTATTTATACAAATAAATAAGGCTTCAATTTTTAATATTCACCTGTGGGAGTATTTACCATCCAGAAACACAGCTAAGCATGCAGCTAGGTCATAGAAACCAAGATGCCTGAGACCAAGTGCTTTGCAATTCGAGCAGTGTTGTCCAGACTAGGTGCCTTCGACCCTGGATGGGGGCGAGAAGATGGTTACAACACTGAAAGAGAAGCTGGGGAGGAAGGGACTTCGGCGTCTTGGGTCGGGCTGAGGCTCCAGGCTCACGTTTTCTTTTTGTAATTTTATTCACTTATTCATTTTTGGCTGTGCTGAGCGTTCACTGCTGTGCGGGCTTCTCTCTAGTTGTGGTGCATGAGCGGCTTCTTGCAGTGGCTTCTCTCGTTGCAGAGCACGATAAGGCACGTGGTCTCAGGAGCTGCCGCTCCCGGATTCTAGAGCACAGGCTCAGTCCTTGTGGCCACGGGCTTAGTTGCTCCATGGCAGGTGGGATCTACCCCGATCAGGGATTGAACCCAAGTCTCCTGCACTGGCAGGCAGATTCTTCACCACTGAGTCACCGGGGAAGCCCTGAGCTCACATTTTGATATCTGAAAAGCCTTCATAAAATGAAGCGCTTATTGGATTTCTTGCCTCCCTGATTAGCCAGTGAAGACTCAGTATATTTACCTTCTTTCTCTGCATTTTCATCTTTCATTAAAATCATGTGTGAATAGACCTCTTTAAAGCTCTGTAAAGTACACCATCAGAAAATCCTCTAGAAAGAGATTGGATCTGTCTCTCTTGTACAGAATAGAAATGCCTTAAAGGAGGTGATTTCCCTGAAGACCTCCCACAGCCCCTCCCTGGCCGGAGCCATCGTCGTCTTGTCTCGACTCAGTGGGAAGAGAAGTACGGTTTCGGCCACAACATGCAGCCAGCCCACCACCAGCCCTCCTAGGCCTGTGTGTAGCCTGCAGCACTGGAACTCCACTGTGGCCTCCAGTTAGGAAAGCAAGGATTCTTGATTCATTGCACCATTGAGGTTTTCTGTGTCTGCTGCCACCGTTCTCCTGAAGCCCCTTTTGGTAAAATCAGAAACAGATTTTTCTATTTTTCCAAGCTGGGGCTCTCAGCTGGGAAACCCAATAAAAGTAGTAACCACTCCTATGTGTGCCTGCCACTGTGCTCGGCACAGATTTGTAGGCCTTTTTAGTCCTCTTGACATCGGGCACTGCTCCCACCCTCTAAGGAATCTTCTCTTGACTTCGTGATCCTGCTGTCAGGCTTCTTCCAACTTTGTTTCAGGTTCCTTCGCTGACTACTCTCTTCGCCATTTCTTCATTAATACTTAACTAAGTATTAGCCATCCCCTGCAGCGTGACTCTTAGCCCTCCTCTAGTTCACTCTGAGCCACTTTGTCTGCTCCGTTTCCTCGGTCACCCCCTCTCTGTGTTTGGATTTCCAGATCCAATTCTTATTTCCAGTTTCCTGCTGGACGGCTCTGCCAGATTATCAAGGTGGTCATCAGATTCAGAAAAGTTTCTTGCAAAAGCACAGTCTGCTCTAGTGGTCCTTATCTCAGCTAATGGCCTCTTAGTCCTCAGCATCCTACCGCTCACCATGTGGACCAGTCAGAGATCCTCTTGGTTCTTCCTCATCAGAATGGCAGCTTCCCTTCCATTCTCCAGAGCATCTACCTCAACTTAGGGGCTTAGGACTCTGGTTTGAATTTATACCTTCCTACCTCCCCACGTTCAGCCTCTAGCGGTTTCAGTCCATACAGCCCACTGTAGCTATCTTTCTGCAACACAGACCTGATCAAGTCACTCCCTACTTGAAAGCATCCAATGGATCCTAGGTTGGCAGAGCAAGTTACAACCATCCAAACCTACTATACCATCCTAATGTCCCACCAGTTATCCAAACCCACCATATTATTTCTCATTTCCAGATGCATGCATGTGTATGTTGATGCTGCTGCTAAAGCGGCCTCTTTAGTCCTCTTCTGCCACCTGGAGAGTCCTATCCATCCTTTAAGAGCCAGGGCAGTCACCTGGCTCAGGACGCAGCTGGTTGAATGGATGAAGACTTGCCCACTCCTTCATGCAGAGTGAGGCTCTTCCTGCCCAGCAGTCAGGAAGGACTCTGTTCACATCTCTGTCACATTTGTCATTTGTGTTGTAGCTGCTCTCAAGCCAGGAATGGTGATATGTCTCTCCTGTCCATGGCAGACGTTGTTCCCAACCCTCCTTACTGCAGAGCCCAGACGCAGCTCAGAATCCATCTCAACATAGCACTAGACGGCCGCATTCAGCAGACTGAAGTCTGCACACGATCTGAGGTCTCTGTGACATCCCCCAAAGTAGACTGCATTTCTCCAGCTTGTGGGCCACTTAATATCCACTCAGTTGCAGAATGAATAACAGATGGCTTTTCTTTTTTCTTTGGGATGGGGTTTCTTAATACTACATAACATGCTGGTATTTTAACCTTATATTAGGAGAACGTGTGTGTGTTAGTTGCTCAGTTGTGTCCGCCTCTTTGCAACCCTATGGACTGCAGCCCACCAGGCTTCTCTGTCCCTGAAATTCGCTAGGCAAGAATCCTGGAGTGGGTTGCCATTCCCTTCCCCATATGTTAGGTGTATGTTAATATTATTTCATGTCACAGATAGCTGTCCATGAGAGTGTATTTGCAAGAGATGAGCGAGGTGATTTGTTGGAACCCATTGTTACTCTTTGCAAAGAATTCTTCACACGTATGCACACATTCAGTCCACCATACATTCTGTCCCTTTACACACACATTCAGTCCGCCAAAGTGCTGCCTGCTCCTGCCACAGCCTCTCTCTTTACAGAATTCAGCCCACGGTTTTACCTTCCAGTCAGCGTGCTGCATGTTATTTCTTCTAGCCCTCAATTTATCTTGTACGTTTCAAAGAGCTGGTTGGATAAAGTATTCAAAAATAAAAGTATCTAACCTTACATTCCAACTTCATCTCTTTTTGGCAATCACAAAAGAAAACTGGTGAGTCTGGGTAATTTTAAAACTAGTTGAAAAGCACTTCACAGGCACTGCTTTCTGTACTGTATGAAACACTTAATATTCCATAGTAATACTCTCAGTAATCAATTTTCTTTATCTCTGACACAAATATAGTAGCTCTCAAAAAGGTGTGTCAAAACAACCAGGAAAATGTGAAACACCTTTTCCATGGCTCAAGCGAAAGATGAAATGTAATTATCATTACAGAGATCAATGAATTGTATTCAAACTATCGGATCTTCTTTCATTCTGGTCACATTTCAGGGTTTATAAATGAAAAATGGGTAATATAAATGAAGAAATCAAGAAAGTTCATATTTTCCCTTAATTCCCTTAATGTACATAAGACAGCTGGTCCTGGAATGCTCAAAGCAGAAGGCTCGTGCGTGTCGGTCATAATAAGACTGTGCAATGCAGTAAACAGAACAGTGAGAAAACAGTGAAGACAAAGGAGAGACAGGGTCTGGAAAAGCCTGCAGCAGATTCTGTAAAATAACAGTTGTACTGCATCAACATGTATCTGTACAGCCTGTTCTCTTTACTGTCTAATGAGTCTGTGCTGTTGGTGAATTCCTGACATCGTTTCCTCTCACCTTTTTATGTATTTTCTCTCCTATTATGCTCTCACCTGTCTTGTCTGGAAAATCCATCAGGCTAATTGTCAGGTAGGTTCTTCTTGATGTTTAATGTGATTATTGGGAATGTCCACAGCAGGAAATGAAGTAAACAGATTGTGGGTGACCTGTGATGAATGATAAAACTAACCAGAAAAGGCAAATGCTAAATTACAGAGAAACTTCCTGCAGATGCATGAAACTGCAGAAGCTGCTAACCCTAAGCACATTCAGCCATTGTGAACATCTAGCATAAGAACCTTAGCCTAAGGGATTAACCTCACCTCTAAATGATGAAGTAGGTTACCTGGACTGTCCGGTTTTACCAGGGCTCAAAATACAGCCTACTCCCAGAGGGATCAAGTGTCATGGAGTGGCGTTATATCCTATGTGACCACAAGCAATTCTGCTGCAAATATGCTACCAGCTTTTACAGATTTGGCCAGGTGCAAGAAAAATTCACAATGATGTATTCTAAATACCGATTTTAAGTATGTATTCAGACATGCCTTGTACCTTGAAGAAAGAGACTGGGAAGAAACGGGGAGAGGTGGCATGTATTTTGTTCATGCTAAACTCACCCTTGGAGTTCCATCTGACAGGGCTTAACTGTCTTCAAAAGAATGTTGCTTGCAATTGCAGTAGGGGACAGAGCTGTTTGTTTCTCCTCTTGGTGTCACAAAAAGGCAGTATTCCTTCACCCACATGAAGCAGCAGAAAAGCTCTATTTAGATCCTCAAGTGCAAGACAGATACTTTATAAACCTAAACCAGAGCTAAGCCCAAGAGAAGAGAGACATATATTTAAATTAAAGTATGTTTGGTGTGTGTGTGTGTGTTGTTGTTGTTTTTAACTTGAGCTTATTTTTATCTTTCAAGAGAAAAAATTATGTGCTACAGTTGCCATGCAACACAAACTGCTCTAACAGCTTTCTAATTTTAATTTCAGAAGTCTACAGAGCAAATGAAGAAGGTCCCTACTATCATCCTTTCAGTCTCGTATAAGGGAGTCAAATTTATTGATGCAACAAATAAGGTGGGTACCATACCTCTACAGTCCTGAGTAAATGATCTAAAATCCTTTGCTTCCCATCATACTTAACATCCTCATTTTATTTAATTTTTCTTAATGTTTTGGCCACATCGTGTGGCATGTGGGATCTTAGTTCCCCAAGCAGGGATCAAACCTGAGTTTAAGTCTTAACCACTGGAGTCTTAATCACTGGACCACCAAGGGAAGTCCCATCATCCCCCATTTTAATCACTCCCCAACCCCCACCTTCATGCTCCCTAAACACAGCTGTAGATACACACACACACACACACACAGAGGGGCACCTTGCATTTGGAGGCCTGATCCAGGATTTCTACACATATTTTGCATTCACCTTTCCAAGGTACCTTCCTTCATAGACTGTGCTGTTCAGGAACCAACAATATCTCTTTGGGTCCAGGGAACATTAAAACAGGAAAAATCATATCTAGAGTGAAAACGCATCAGTGTTCGGTCCTCCGTCAGAGGACGTGTCACTAGGCAACAGACTAGAGTGTTTGTCTTTCCATTTCTCCAGAGATAGGCCTGTCCTTTCTTTTGATGTATGTAATGAATACCTGACACAGGGAACACACGCTCTGGCTTTTCCATCATATAATTGCATTTCGTTCTCAACTATTGAGATGGAAGAGAGGGTTTCAACTGTATTGTTTTCTTAAGAGGCACCATCCGAAAAGCTCAGGCCATGCTGTGACCTTGCTACGACCTTGCACTCACTGGGAGAATGGTTCATGGGCTCCAAGGTCAAGTGCAGACAAACGGGCTTGCATTTTACTTCGAAAGTGTCCTTTTTGGCAAAGATGATGGAGTGCAGGTGCTAAACTAGAAGATGTGGGTGTGACCACTCTCACCCTCCAGAAACTCAAACCTGACTGGCTCTTCCTCCCAAACCCCCACATGTCCCTGCATTTTAGTCTTACATCCTTCCAACCAATAAAGTATAGAAATTGGGGAAATGAGGTGACCCCCATTTGTGAACACCGTTTGTTTTCTGGACTGCCTATCCGGTCTTCCCAGTTGGACCCACTCCATTCTGGGGAAAGGAAGCCGAAGTCATGAATCAGATGAATTTAAATGATGGAAATTTATGACCAGGGCACCTGGATTTAGATTCAGGGAAACATCCTGTGGCCAGTGACTCTTGACTGTAATAACCCTGACCATCTGAATCCCCAGATTCAATGGCTTTCACCCATTGAAAGCCTTCCCAGTTTGTTTTCTGTAATGAAGAAGACTGCTGTGTCAGTGGTCAGATAAGCCCAAGCTCCCCAAGTCTACTGAGGAGAACAACCTCCGGTTTTGAAGCAGTTCTGAAACCCAGGCAGAAAGCTGATAACTCAGCCTGCTCAAGCTAGCCAATGATGTCCAGAGCACACTGAGAGTCAGATGCCTTAGGTGGATAATGGCTTCAACCTGGCAGTATGTCATTGACAGTTACCATTCAGTTCAGTTCAGTCGCTCAGTCGTGTCCAGTTCTTTGCGACCCCATGAACCGCAGCACGCTAGGCCTCCCTGTCCATCACCAACTCCCGGAGTCCACCCAAACCCATGTCCATTGAGTCGGTGATGCCATCCAACCATCTCATCTTCTGTCGTCCCCTTCTTCTCCTGCCCTCAATCTTTCCAAGCAAGCATCAGGGTCTTTTCCAATGAGTCAGCTCAGTTACCATTATCAGATTACAATTGTGGGGAGCCTGATCAGAAAAATCCCAATTGATTTGCTTTTTCATTTCTTAGAAGCAATTTTGCAGAAGGCAATGGCACCCCACTCCAGTACTCTTGCCTGGAAAATCCCGTGGATGGAGGAGCCTGGTGGGCTACAGTCCATTGGGTCGCACAGAGTCGGACACGACTGAGCAAATTCACTTTCAGTTTTCACTTTCATGGACTGGAGAAGGAAATGGCAACCCTCTCCAGTGTTCTTGCCTGGAGAATCCCAGGGACGAGGGAGCCTGGTGGGCTGCCGTCTATGGGGTCGCACAGAGTTGGACACGACTGAAGTGACTTAGCAGCAGAAGAAGCAATTTTAGTTGTTTCCTTTAGCCCTAGATTATAGTCAGTTGGTTTTTAAAGTTTCAAAACTTTATGGAATTCTTAAGATACCATTGCTTTCAGTGTATCTAAACTTCAAGAAAGTCTTTGGCATCGTTTTTTGTTTTTTTTTTCTTAACCTGAAGCAGTTGCCTCTACCCCATTGGCACTTGAAAATCATGAATGACAGTATATTTTCAGCATATGAGTTTCACACTCTCTTAGATTAACAATGTTATTAGCAGGCTTGGATTCTGACATTTTCTAAACAAGTTTTATTTGTCCTGAGAAGTTTCCAGAGTCTTAAGACTGTCATCCCATGAAGCTGGTGGCATGACTGGGTGCATCTGTAATAACAGCATCCTCTCTAATGCTCTCCATCATCAGAGGAAGGAGGGAACACTGTTGGCTCTGTGGCCTTTACCTTACAGACACATTAGTGGCCGCAGATCTTGATTTCCTAGACTTTGAGAAGATGCTTCTGCTTCAGTCACCCGTACTTAGACGAGTTACTCATACAGCTCTCCCCACTAAGGGCTACGTGGACATCTAAGCACTGAAAGATATGCCAAAGATAATTGCATGAATAAAGCCACTAGATGAAGAAAGCCTGTGTCTTTCAAGTCCTCACAGTGTGGTTCTCAGCTTATTCTCAAAATCCAGAGCAAAGGCAGATGCATATGTTGGTGGCAGGTGGAGCCAACCTCTCTATGACCTTTAAGATAATATGTTACATTCCAATTTCATATCTCTTTTTGGCAATCACAGAAGAAAACTGGTGAGTCTGGGTAACTTTAAAACTAGTTAAAAAGCACTTGCCTGGCTTTTTCAGGAATTTGGGGACACTGACTTCAACACTGATGGCTACACAGGGTCCCCATCCCAGTATCCTAGGGTGTAGCTGACCTGCTTCAATCTGATGGTGGATGGTGGGTGACTCAGGGCCATGGCCTAGGAGTTAGTGTGTGAGAAACCAGAGCCGAGAGCTTGTGTTAGAAGGCAGAAAAGAGAAATGGTGAAGAGCTGCGCTGGTAGAGTTTGTCTGAGGAAGGCTGAGACACTGCCAGCCGGGGCTGAAGGCCTGGTTCCAGGGGGTGTGGAGGAGCCAGTGCTGAAGGGTTGTGCTTAGGTCATGGGTGAAGGGAACTGTGCTCATCAGCAGTGTCTGCAGGGCATCGTGTGTGCCACTTGGTCCTGTGCAAAGTCCAGCCTCTGGTTAATGCCCACAGCAGGGAAGGAGCAGGCTGACGCATTCCAGATCCTGCTTCCTGTTTGCACCGCAGGTTCCTCCCCTGGGAAGCATTGTCGACAGGGAGCCACTCTGACTTGAAGTGAAGGACTTGTGATTTGTAGACATCTGGGAAGACCTCACAATTTGAGGTGCTGTGAACACTAAGCCTGTACTGAGACACAAGCAGAAGTCATAGCTTATTGTTTATGTTTGATGTTTCGTTGTACTTGATTCTTAAACTGTCCCCTCCCGACCGCCACATCTCTGTAACCCTGCCCTGGTCACATAGAGGGGGTGTTTGAACTGCTCTGGACATGTAGAGTAACCAAAGGCCTCAGACCCTTTTCCAAGTGACGGCCCTGCAGTGACACAGCCAGCTGGTCACTGAGAAGGACTGAAACTTGACTTTCCCATTCCCTAACCTAGTGCCTTTTTCTGCTACTCCACAGCTCCTTCTACCAATTCGTTTGAAGTACAATGGATGCTTCATTTACACTTCCGTTCCTATTTGCTTGCATTTGACTAGGTAAAAGGTGAACCTTCCAGCAAAGCACTTCTTTCCTTTCACTTTCACGAAGAAATAGCTGTGGCTGAGTCCATGGAGAAGGCTACGTGCCTGGTTATCAACACATGAGTTTACTACCTACCAACACAGGAAACAAATTGAATAACTAAACTCTATTTGAGAAGGAAGAAGCGAAAATGACATTGAACTTAAAAATGGGACTTGGAAGAGATTTATGCTAAACTGTTACAGATAAATCACACCAGCTTTCTGGTGCTCCATAGCCCAGAGGTAGCTCTAGCGTGGCTTTCCACCAAGAAGACCACAACTGCTTAGTTCCAAACCCCTCTTTGGATCAGCAGGGCCTTCTAAGAGGTGACACGTCCCCACATCCAGCACTTGACCAAGATTGGGTTGCACTTTGCCTTCCTGCTCTGACCCCCCCTCAGTCTTCCCATCCAGCTAAATTAGGAATAACTCAGTGCCTGGGTTGGTTTTTTTTTGAATGTCAGCCTCAGGCGGGCTTATGCTATTTTTTTAGGCACAGATTAATTTAGGACTTTTGCCTAAACAAGTTGTCTATAGCACATGCAGCCTCCATTCCATCCACTGCTCCATTCCATCCACATGGAGACCTGGCCGTGCCGTTCTACAAAGGTGATGCAGAGTGACGACAGCATTGAGCTCAGTGTCGCCACATGCAGATTTGTGTGCCTGACACACAGTGAGGCTAAACACTCCCAGTGTCAGCATTTGAAGCAGAGAAAGGTTTATTGCAGGGCCAGGCAAGGAGAACAGGTGGCTCATGCCCATAAAACCCCAAACTCCCTTCAGGGTTTCAGCAAAGCATTTTTTTTTTTTTAAACCAAAGAACCACCATACCTTTATTTAGTTTTTCAGCAGAGCATTTTTAAAGACCAAGTGATCAGCCCGTGCATAGTTCTCTTGACTGGCTGATGGTGATCAACCCTTAGGCGCCAGATGGCCTGGTGGCTACGTGTTCTTGATCATCAAGTAGTTCATTTTTTCCCAGGTTCTAGTAAAAAAGAACCTGCCTGCTGATGCAGGAGACACAAGAGACGTGGGTTCAATCCCTAGGTCAAAGAGATCCTCCAGAGAAAGGCATGGCAACCCACGCCAGTATTCTTGCCTGGAAAATCCCATGGACAAAGGAGCCTGTTGGGCTGCATTCCATGGGGTCACAAAGAGTCCAGCATGACTGAAGTAACAAAGCATGAATGCATGGTGGTGGATTTTTAGCATCTGAAAAAATCAGGCATGAGATATTATTATCTGGGTACTTCTGAGAGGATGTGGGAGCCGGGTCTGTCCTGAAAAGGCCTCACTCGGTTACATCAGTAGTGAGTCCTGTGCGGTTATATCAGTAGTGGGATCCCAGGTCCTGTCCACATTCCAGCACCATCAATCTATCAGGAAGTTCTGTTCAAGATACCTCCCCACCCAGTCTGTCAGTATGAATTCATTTATAAGCATATTTTTCAATTGCCAATTAGGATGATTAAATGCCAGTAACATGAGCTATTAACTGATTATAGTTTTTATTAGCCTGCCTTTCCTCTGGTTTAGACCAAGAGAACAGAGGAATAAAAGTTTCAGCAGTAGGTAAAGAGGCTGATTTTGGAACATGGAGCAACTCGGAGGAGGGCAGGGCCTCAGAGTTAAGAGACAGTCCTGGGCTCCTGGGGATGAGAGAAGTGAGGGAGTGGTTGTAGGGACAGGTTTCAGAAAATTGGGAGGGAGAGTCAAGAAAGAGGAAAAGAGTCCTAGTGCAGTAATAAATTACCATAGATAGTGCTGCTTAAGCTCAGTTCAGTTCAGTCACTCAGTCGTGTTCAACTCTTTGTGACCC
>SJYX01011966.1:7441-88729 GCA_006410675.1 Oreotragus oreotragus
TACACCTTAAACTAGTATAATGTTGACAGCAACTGTATCTCAATAGAAGTGGAGAAAAATGAGGGTAGAGTGATTAGTTGATTGATCCTGTTTCTCCATCAACTTCAGAGGATGACAGGCCCACCACTAATCCAGAATTTTTGAATATGCTCCTCTAAGGGATCATTGTCATGGGCCTCTTGAATGTTTCTCTTTTTTTTAATTTTTTAATTGCAGGATGACTGCTTTACAATATTGTGTTGATTTTTACCATATATTAACATGAATCAGCCATATCTAACTTTCTTTAATTAACAATAATCTTCTGAGATTCAGACTGCATGCATGTATGCACGCTTGCTCAGTTGCTTCAGTCGTGTCCAACTCTTTGCGACCTATGGACTATATAGCCCACCAGGCTCTTCTGTTCAAGGGATTCTCCAGGCAAAAATACTGGAGTGGGTTGCCATGCCCTCCTCCAGGGGATCGTCTCAACCCAAGGGTCAAACCCAGGTCTCCTGCCCTGCAGGCAGATTCTTTACCCCTGAGCCACCAGGGAAGCCCAGCGTTCATACTACCTGCCCTTTGTTCCAGGAAAATTATACTTTTATATAACCTGGCTCTGCCCTCGCCTCCTCGCAGCAGCTATCTCAGAATTACTGGAGAGGCTGCCCTGGGATTAAGTCCTAAAAATTCCCACTGAAGAACTTAACTCTCAACTCTTAGACTGTGAATATTTTTTAAGCCTACAGTGTGGCCTTCAGGACTCCAAACACAAATAACTGTGCTGCAGCAGAAACTAATCGAGGTCCCCCCATCGTGTTAGCCCCTATTCAGTCGTTACTCTTTCCACTCATTCAACAGGGCTCCTACAGACGGCTTTTACCTCNCTCTCAACTCTTAGACTGTGAATATTTTTTAAGCCTACAGTGTGGCCTTCAGGACTCCAAACACAAATAACTGTGCTGCAGCAGAAACTAATCGAGGTCCCCCCATCGTGTTAGCCCCTATTCAGTCGTTACTCTTTCCACTCATTCAACAGGGCTCCTACAGACGGCTTTTACCTCCCACCCTCTCTTTCTTGCTTAATTGCATGCTGAAAATGATTGCCTTCTAGCTAAGGTTATACTAGGCACCTGCTGTTTACTTCTCCAGGACAACGCCCCCTAACGCTCCTCCCCTTTGTGAGCACTGTCCATCCAGAAAGAAGGTCTCAGAGTGATAACCTTGAGCACAGCCAGAACCTGTTTCAGAACCACCTGATGCCAGCCTTATCCATATCTCCAGGAGGGAAGAAGGATGCAAGACTACCTCAGCTCCATCCTTATCTACAGCCCCATTTTCTAGCCTGAAACTGTATGACCCTGTCCTAATTTTCAGGAAGTGGGGCACAGTCTTGCAAGCATTAACCAACCTACTGTGGCACCCTTTGCCTGGCAAGGTAATAAAACTACTCCTTTCTACTCCTGCAAAGCTCTGCATTTTCTGTTTGGTACAGGTGAACAGAAGCCGGGTTTTCAGCAACAGTATCTGTTATTATCCCCAAATAGAAAGTACATCCACAGAAGGTAAATAACTTGTCTGAGGTCCCATAGATAGGGAATAGCAAAAGGAAAGTGAAGTAGCTCAGTCATGTCCAGCTCTTTGCAACCCCATGTACTGTAGCATATAAGGCTCCTCCGTCCATGGGATTTTCCAGGCAAAGGTACTGGAGTAGGTTGCCATTTCCTTTTCCAATAAGCTGGAATTTAAATTCCTCTATCTCCAGTGATGAGGCTTTTAACAACTACTGAAGCACGAGTAAAGATAATCTAACACCGCTGATGTCTCATTTAGAAAACTCAACAAATGGAAAAGAAAATTTATTTCACCATAATATTGGGTTGGCCAGAAAGTTCATTCAGGTTTTTCCATGCTATTTTATGGAGAAGGCCAAACAAATTTTCAGGCCAATCCAATTCAAGAAAATTTCCCTTTAAAAATACATAGATTAAAAAGCATTTCATGTTCCATCTAAAGGATAAACAAAGAGGTCTTTAGGCTTTAAGGTAGGAAGTAAAGTCATCTCTAAGGCAGAAAAACATTCAGGACACTTACTGGGGACACTCCATGGCAGAATTCCATGGAACCAGGTCCACAGTTGTTCTGAGGAAAGAAAGTCTGATCCAGAGTTTTTTATCCCATGAAATTGTCCTTGAAGTTAAAGGCAATATGCAAAAACTCCAGGGAAATAAAACGTGTAAGCCCCTTGTTTTTGTAGAATTATCTATCCAACAAAATTTTTATGAGGATAGCTTGTAAAGATATTTACTTCACATGGTGGAATTTCAGTATCCAGTATGATAGCCATCAGCCACATCTGACTACTGAGCACAGGAAGACGACTCTGCCTTAAGTGAGATCCCAAAGATAGTACAAAGAAAAGTATACTATCATATTGCTCTTTACTACATGTTGATTATATGTTGAAATTATACTATTTTTGGTCCATTGAGTTAAATAAACTGTTAATAAAACTAGTTTTACTTCTTTCTTTTTCCTCTTTAGAAAATACTGCTACTAAAAAAAAAAAAATCAATTCTGGGAACTTCCTGGCAGTCCAATGGTTAAGACTCTTGGTGTTTTCACTGCTAGGAGGGACCCAGTTTCCATCACTGGATGAGGAACCAAGATTTCATGTGCCCCATAGCCAAAAAAAAAAAAGCAATTACTAGAAATTTTTTAAAATCTCTTTGTGGTTTGCGTTATATTTCTACTCCATAACACTAGGGTAGAATTGGGGGGAAGTGATTTTGCCTTTTGATTATGCTTTTAACTATAGCTTGATCTTTAAAAAGAAATATGATGATTTATATGAAACAATAAACTCATTATCCCAAAATTCAATAAAAGAGCCAATGAACAAAGAGCTGTGTTCTCTCGCCTGGAATGCTGAGACACTAGCTGGGAGGCTCTGGATGGGAACCAATAATAATAGAATGGAGAAGAGCTGTGCTGGGCTTTCAGGGACCACGTGGTCCAGCCCACCTGTTTCACAGACAGGGAAACGGAGGTCACCTAAGGTTCCTTCTCAGTCCAAGGTCACAGGGACTCATGTCTGCTGTAGTTGGGGCTGAGACTACAGTCCCGATGCTACAGAAGCACCATCTTAGGGGACTTGCCCAGAGGCCTTGAAGAACCCATCCAAAGCCAATTGGCATGGCCTCCAGTTCTTGCAGCCCACACCCCTGGCCCAAGGTGCTTCCTATTCTAAGTAATGAGAATCAAGATACTTCCTCAGCCCTGGGGAATAGGACCCCTTCTCACTCAGGTGCAGCTATAAGTTTCAGCCTCCCGGCCTCAGCCCAGAACACACAGCTACTCACACCATGAAGCTCAGGTGCCTACTTGCCCTTTGCCTCACCCTCTGCCTGGTGGGCTTGGCGAGCTCAGGAAAGACCTCAGGTGAGCTGAGGGACTGGGAACAGGGGCCCCGTGATTGTCACCTATGGGGAGGGGGGATGATGGGTCCAACACGCCATCTGGTCACTTCCACCAGAGACAAGGACCTAGACACGGGAAGAGGTTCTCCTGTGGTCGCATCCAGTCTCAGGAAAATCTGGGGCCAGACCTCCCAGGTGTCACTTTGACCTCATCGCCAAATTTTAATTTTTCTTAAAAAGAAATACATATATTTGTTTTAAAAAGACAAACTATATGTAAATGTGTGAAGTTTAAAAAACTGGCCCCCTATTTCACACAGCCCCAGCAATCCTCTCCAGATGCCTACTCCCTAGAGTTCTCAAGCAAGAAAAGAAACGTTGACAGTGCTTTGAACGGGAGGCCAGATTCTCAAACTTGGCTGCACACAGAATTCCCGTGTGGTCTCTCTGGGTCTCACACTCAGAAATCCTGATTTAATGGGTCTGGGACGAAGCCTGGGCATTGGGACTTTTTTTTTTTTCCCAAGTTCCCCAAGAGATTCTAACATTCTAACCAAGACTGAGAATTTGCTGCCCAAATAGAAGGTCTCAAATTTCTTCCTAGAATGGCCTCTTCCCTATTCTGGGTTAAGCTTGTCCCAGTAAATCCAACAGTCAAGGTCACACACATCGAGGATTTACATAAGGGTTCCGTGGAGCTGAGTTGACTCATGTGCTTATTCGTTTGAGGGATGCTGTCCTTATTAGGGAAAGTCATTCTCAAAGTTCTGTGTGCTGCATCCCACAAAAAGAGACACTGAGGTCCTGAGTGTCTGAGGCAAATGGTCGAGGGAGGGTGTGTGATTGTGTGTGTGTGTGTGTGTGCATGTTTGATAAATCATTTTCTGTGATACCCAGAGCCAGATGTGAAAGGAGGTAAAATAACACATGATTCAGTGAAAGAGGCCAGTTTCTTCATTTGCTGATTATGCGTGGATATTAAAAATTATTCAATATAAATACCTAAATATCTTTTTCCTAGATATAAAAAACATGATACTTGTTCACTGATGTGTGAGTGTGTGTGTGTGTGTGTGCATGTTTGATAAATCATTTTGTGTGATACCCAGAGCCAGATGTGAAAGGAGGTAAAATAACACAGGATTCAGTGAAAGAGGCGTCAAAGAAGTAAACGACTAATACGCACCTATAATTTTTAATAAGTTACATTTATGGATTTATAGAAAAAGGATCTATATTTTTTGTACTATGAACAAGTCCGTGAGTTTACTATGATTTTTCCTAAAAGTCCCTTTTTTAGTGGGTTTTAAGATGGTGGGTCTCTATTGAGCTCCAAATATATGGAAGGAGAACCTTCATGTCATCATTCTATGGGCTTATATGTATATATAATAGCCACCGAATCACACCAGACCTCCTATTTTGTAATTTCATTTTATATTCAGCAAAAGTTATGAACCTCTCTTAATGCTGATATGTATCATCAACACTATGCTGTAGTGTAGGCCCACTGATCCCCTGTTGGTGAACGTTTATATTTCTTCCAAATTATAATTTTTTCCCTTTACAAAAAAGCTACAGCCAACATCTTGATGTCAAGTTATGAGAGGTTGTAAGATACAGCACTTGGGATTTGAAATTGAATCTGGGTTTAAATCCCAAGCCTCTCTCAACTTACAGGCTTTATGATTTTGAGAAAAGTAGCAAAACTCTCCAAGCCTCAGTTTCGCCATTTGTGAAGTGGGGACAGTTACACTCTTTCCATTTGATTATTTAAGTAACGGCAAGAATAGTGAACACCTAGGAGGGCGCTTGGTGTAGAGTAGGTGCTGGGAAAAAAAATCAGTTCATTACGAGGACACATCAGTGACCATTCTCTTCTCTCTTACCTTTGCAGACAGTCTCAAACAAGAGGCTTCCCAGGACTTGTTCCAAACGCCCCCTGACCTGTGCCAGCTCCCCCAAGCAAGGGGCCACTGCAAAGCTGCTTTGCTCCGATACTTCTATAACTCTAGATCCAATGCTTGTGAGCCCTTTACCTATGGTGGTTGTCAGGGCAATGACAACAATTTTGAGACCACAGAGATGTGTTTGAGGATCTGCCAACGCCCTGGTGAGTCCTCTGATAGGGCCAGGAAGAGAAACGGAGGTGATAGGATGCTGGGTGTGAAGGGACAGGGTGTTGGTGAGGATGCTGGCGGTGATGCACGTGACGATGTTAATATGGGAGTTAGTGATGATGCAAATAAGGGGAATGAGACACCTGTCACTGATGCCTGGGAGGGGTGGTAATGAGGGTTCTGGCAGTGTAGACAGCAAGGCAGTGGTGGCTAGTGGCACTGATAATAAAGATGAAAGGTGGGTTGATTTCTGTAGCAAGCCCTTTTAAAATACATGACGGTGAGGGGCGGGGCGGAGTGTCTTCCCTGGTGGCCAGTGGCTAAGATTCCACCCTCCCAATCCAGGGGCCTGGAGTGTGATCCCTGGCCAGGGAGCTAGATCCCACATGCCACAAGTAAAAGACCTCCTGTGGCACACCTAAGACCCAGTGCAGTCAAATAAATAAATAAAGCACATGGTAGGGTTGGCAGAGGTGAAGACAGCAATGTGACCTTGCGGGGTGATCCTGTTGGCAGAGGTGAGGAACACGGTTGTAGCAGTGATCTGCGTGGGAGGTGGTAGACATGAGGAGGTCCCCGGGCTGGTGGATGCTGAAGGGGTTGGGTACGGAGTCCAGCTTGATGGCTCTGGTTCTAGGATGCCAACGGGCCAGCCAAGAAGGGAGCTGACTGTCATCTCCACCACAGAGACCGAGGACAAGAGCTGACGGTGACACCTGCACGTTCCCAGGCTTTGACCAAAAGCTGCCTCGGCGGCCCTTCCTGCTTGGAGGCCCTGTTCTGAGCCCATCCTGTATCCCTCCGGGACTGGGTCAATAAAGTGTTCAAAGTTGACGTGGCCTGAAGCCTTCCTACAAGGGCCCTGGGCTTGTCCTCAAAAATCGCTCACAGTCACAGGGGTGATCAAACCTGCATCACCCCACGCCCAGCCCTCCAGGCCCTCACTGTCCTGTGTTCCCAGAATGAAGACAGGACAAAGGACACAAGTTCCCCTTTCACCAGGGGCTCCTCAAGGAAGCCAGACTGAATGGAAATTTGGGGACCTTGGATGTCTGTCCCTGGATCCTGGCCTGCTGCTCTTTCTTACCCAGGGCTGCACACGAGCCAGAATGTTCTTCCTGTCCAGCAGGAACCATGGCCTGGAGGAGTGTGGAGTGGGTAGAAATTCAGGGAATCTTGGCCAGCTAGGGTGACTGCCCTCTCTCTCCACCAAGAGGAATACTGGAAAAAGATTTTTACACATTTTTTAAATTGTGGTAAAACATATGCAACATGAAATTTACCATTTTAACCATTTATAAATGTACTATTTAGTGGTGTTACATATACACACAATGTTGTATGTATATATACACCGTGACCACCACCCACCTCCAGAACTTTTTCATCTTCCCAAACTGAAACTTTGTACCATTAAAAATTAAGTCCTTTTTCTCCCTGCCCTGGGCAACCCTACTCTAACTTCTGTCTCTAAGACTTTAACTACTCAGGAACCTCATAAGAGTAGAATCAGAGTATTTTTGCTTTCATAACCGGTTGTTTCACTTAGCGCCATGTCCTCAAGGTTTATCCATGTTGCAGCCTGTATCAAAGTTTCCATCCTCTTTTTTTTGGTGGGGGCGCTGCTCTGGGATCTTAGTTCCCTGACCAGGGATCAAACCCGTGCCCCCTTGCAAAGGAAGCTCGGGGTCCTAGCCACTGGACCACCAGGGAAGTCCCAGAATCTCCTTCCTTTTAAAGACTAAATAATATACCACTGTTAGATACATTTCGGATATTGACCAACCTGCCCACCACCCCCAATAACTCTCTCCTCATGTCCTGCATCTGATCTAACCACTTCCTCTTGCTGGAAGGGAAACTGCTGGCCCAAAGTCAAGCAGCAATACTAGAAGCCAGAACCTGGGGTTCCCAGACCCAGTCCCTGTCCTGGAGATGTCATGGGGACCTTGGTGTGCCTCTCCCACCCCACCCCTTTCACATGTCCTATTGCCTGGGAGCCAACCTAGACCATGTGATATCCCATCAGCAAGGACACACTGGGAAGCCAGCCTGGCCTGAAGCTCCAGGAGGGCACCCAAAGCTGAATGGACCCTTGGGCTTTATCCAAGGCCAAAAATGCTTAATCATACATGAATAAGTATATATTTGAGAGAAAGAGCATTATTTTTCTTTTTTACTTTTTTTTTTTTTTGGCCCACCGCATGGCATATAGGAGCTGTTTCCTGACCAGGAATGGAACCTGCGCCCCCTGCAGGGGAATCGCTGAGTCTTAACCACACAGCAGGGAAGTCGCAACTCCCATTCCTATTCTGAACAGCTACTCAGAGACTGAGCTTGGAAGACAGTGAGGGTCGCCTTAACCAGGCACTGTTCCAGACACTGCAGCTACAAAATTCTGGTCCCTATGGATCTTAATTATTAATGAGCAGGATACGGAAGCTACACAGTACATTAGATGGTGGTGAGGGCTACCGAGGAAAACAAGGCAGGCAAGTGGTGAGCTGGAAGCTGGAGAAGCAATTTATAACCAGGGTAGCCAGGGAGACCTCTTGATAACTTGATGGTGAAGGTGGTGACAAGTTGGATTCTTCAGTTAGGCTGAAGGTAGAACAAACAGCTTTTTTGACAGGGCATACTGGAGAATAAGGAGAAGGATCAAAAACGAGTCCAAGGTTTTGGGCCTGGGCAGCTGGGGAGATGAGAGCCGTCATTTGCAGAGATGAGCTGACGATGGGTGAGTATGTTTAGGGTTGGGATGGAGATGATCAGCAGTTTGGGAGATAACTGAATTTGCGATGCCTTTAACATCCAAGCGGAGATGGCAAGTAGGCAGCTGGGTAAATGAGTATGGAATTCAGGGAAGAGGAGACCTAAGATATGGGGTGTCATGTTTATATAAATTATACGAGACATGGCAGTAGACGGCATTTCTAGGTGCTGACTTGGCTGCAGGTATAAACTCTACTGTTCTGACTTGGCAAACACCCACTATATGGAGGCTGCCAGGACCACTTAGCTTCAGATAAGCTACCCACCTGCATTCATTTTTTTTTAATATTTATTTTTATTTATTTGACTGCACGAGGCCTTAGGTGCAGTACATGGGATCTTCATTTTTCGTTGCAGCCTGCAGGATCGCTGGTTCCAGCATGTGGGGTCTAGTTGCCTGACCAGGGATTGTTATCTGAGCCCCCTGCTTTGAAAGCCTGGAGTCTTAGCCATTGGACCACCAGGGAAATCCCATTCTCAGCTGCATCCTTATGTCACACCTGGTGTGTTTACTGCTTGAAGTAAACTTGAGTAAAAGCATCTTGACCCAGTTGCTTTTGCCCATGGTCTGGACTAGCTCACTCACGCCTACACATGCACACACGTTGCTTGTACATTCTAGAAGCTCTGGGAAAACCTTCAGAGGGAACCTGAACAGCCCTATCTCTGTTAGCTGTACACCCGACGTGTGCACTGTTTTAAAGACCCTGCACTCACACTGGAGGGGTTTCTAGAGATCCCCTCGCCTTACCCATCCCCACCTCTGGACCCTAGGCCCCAAGCCACAGTAGCCCACACCCATTTATCCAACCACGTTTGTTGACTGAGCACTGACAGCTTGTCCTGAGTGCAGCCCCTGTGCCTCCACGCAGCTCCTAGTGTACTGAAAGGTAAAGGCAGTAACAACCAGGGAAGTAAGGAGTATGAAAGCTGTCCAGGGAGGGCACCCACAGCCATTCAGTGTGTCAGGGAGGACTCCCTGGAGGAAGCAACAGCTCACCTGGTTTTGTTGGTCACAGTGAACCTGGCAATTGTGGGGGACATAGTGGTTAGCAGAGCAGGGTATTGTTTGACAGGCAATCGGCCGAAGGACAGATGGGAGAACTGGGAGAGGGAGGGGCAGGCAAGTAACTGGGAGAACTGGGAGAGGGAGGGGCAGACGAGTAACTGGGAGAACTGGGAGAGGGAGGGGCAGACGAGTAGCTACACACTTGCCAAGCCTGTCAGAGGAAGAGAGCGAAGGTGGGGCAGGGCAGACACTTGCCCCAGGACTTGTTTCACAGGAATCTGGGGTTACACAGCCAGGACGTGGGCAGGGGCAGGCTTCAACCCAAGGGCCTCACAGCCTGTGGGCGGTCTGAGGACCACCCAGAACACAAACTCCTGAGGAGCCAGATAAAAACTGAAAGGCTGGGCTCCGCCCAAACTGAATTCACGGGTCTGGATCCCAGAAACCTGAGTTATTTCACAAGAGCCTGCAACGCAGCGTCTGGTTGGAAGATGGTCACCCAAAGCTCTTCTGTGTCTGCAGCGTCTCTCCTGGTGATAGGGGGCTGGCTCTCAGGGCTCCTAAAAGGCACAGGATGATTCACTTTCATGGCCATGGATATGTTGACATAAACACTTCCCATCAAACCCAGGGAGTTCTGGGAACCAGTCAGAGAAGGATGCCGGGGAGAAGGGAAGCAGGAGATGAGAAGGAATTTCTGGCAGGGGTGGGAGGAGGCAGGGGCCTTTGGTTGGTTGGTTGGTTGTTTTTTGGTGGGGGAGGGGATCGGACAGGAAATCCAGTTCTGGTACCTGCCAAACGCTCCCTGGCCCCAGCTCTCCCCAGGCCTCAGGGACAGGAGACAAAGAATCAAGGAATTAGACACTTTTTATTCCACAGCCAGTAACCTCCACCAGCACACAGTGGCACAGCCTGTTACCCAGCGGGCGCCGCCCAACAGAACGAACTTTCTGCAGTGGTGGGACATCTGTCCCCACGGTGCTCAGCACAGCAGCCACTCATCACGAGTGGCTACTGAGCACTTGAAATGCACTCAGTATGGATAAGGAAATGCATTTTCAATTTAAATTAAATTCAAAAGCCACATCTGACTCATGGCTACTGTCCTCAACATTGCAGCTCTAGGCCTTGGCCCAATCCAGGAGACAGTTTGGTTCAAAAGCCGCCTCAGGGGAGGGCAAGTAGCAGGAAGAGCCTTGGGGGGTGGGGGGCGGGGAGGTGCCAGCCACCACGCCCNTCAATTTAAATTAAATTCAAAAGCCACATCTGACTCATGGCTACTGTCCTCAACATTGCAGCTCTAGGCCTTGGCCCAATCCAGGAGACAGTTTGGTTCAAAAGCCGCCTCAGGGGAGGGCAAGTAGCAGGAAGAGCCTTGGGGGGTGGGGGGCGGGGAGGTGCCAGCCACCACGCCCCTCTCAAGAGAAACTGCAGCCCAACTGTGAGCAGGACTCCACTCAGAGTGGGGGGACACCTCGGGCACGCCGGATGAGGTTGGCCAGCCGCTTGACCAGGCCGCCCTTCCTGGGCTCCTCGATCTGGAAGGTGCGGGTGAGGAGGTTGTAGAAGGAGCCGTAGCACACGGCCACCACGGTGCACGTGAGGCAGACGACGTTGTAGGGCATACTGAAGTCCGGCGTGGGCAGGCTCACCAGCAGCGGCTCAGTGTAGAGCCGCACAAAGTAGCTGGAGCTGTCAGAGACTGGGAAGCTGGGGGTCGGGAGCAGGCAGTGAGGTGGCTGGCTGCTTCCCCACATCTCACCCCACCCAGCCCCATCCCCTCTCTCTGGCCACATGGGCCAACGTCAGTGGGAAGCATTTTCAAAGCTTTCTTAGCCTCACAGCCTTTTAAACCTCAATACAGATTATCTGATCAAAGGAGAGCTACGTTAAGGGAAAGGAAAGGGACCCTGCCTTCACTGGGCTGCCTCTTCCTGAGCCGTCTGGTCTCGGCCTACAGGTCATCTCCTCCAAGCAGCCTTCCTGGATTATCCACCAGATTACTCCCCAGCAATTCCTCTCTAGACTGTGCCCATGAACAGGGAGGGGCAAGTGCATTTTGTCCAGTGCTGTCCATGTGGTGCTCTCTGAAGTACCCAGCATCTGATAAGTGCTCAGTTCCATATTTGTAAAAGAACCAGTGAGTAAACGTCCTGCACTTCTCACCTTCTGATCTCCTAGCAGCTCCTTAGGATCATTTCATAAAGACTATACTAACAGTATAGACCACTGGGGTTTGAATTAGGACAGAGCCAATCTACTCATTACTTTGCAAGCACAACCTCTAGCCCCAGGCCAGGCCGCAGGAGCCTGATCCTCTGTGCAGGTGCCACCCAGACGCCGGTGGCAGGGGTCACACTTACAGGCTGTTGAAGAGGGGGCTCTCTTCCCAGTCCCCGGGTTTGGCTGCCACCACACCAGGCACGAGGGCGCTGAGGACAGACGGACTGCAGAGAAGCAGGCAGACACTCCGTGAGCTGTGTTCCTCACACTCCCCCACCAGGGAGACTGGTGGAGAGGGTGGGCCAGGAGGGCAGGGGCGGCAGGTAGGGGAGCCCACCTGACATAGAAGCCATGGTTGGGGTCCGGGGTGTACTCAGTCCACTTGAGCAGCGCCCGCTCAAACTGGATGGAGACCTTGGTGATGGAGTTGGCTGGCAGCTGAATCAGCATCTCCAGGAGGTGGGGCTGCATCCGGTCCTGGGCAGGCTGGTAGTGGATGTAACCTGGGGACCGATGGGGCGCCTAGAGCTCTTTCCAGGGCTCAGCCCATCTGCACTGCTTGTCCCTACCTGTCCAGGCCTTGGGGCTGGGACTGGGGAGCCGAGGAGGAGGAATCTGGATCACGAAGTCAGGCAGGCCCCCAGGAGGGAGGAGGAGGGCAGGGAAGGGAAAAGGTGTTTCCAGGACAGCTGTTCCAGGATATGCTCAACCTAATCCATCTTTACATCATGGAAACTGGGCCACCAGACGTCCAGTGCTTCCCATGATGCAACAGGGAGTCCAGAGAACCACCTGGGAAGGTTTCTTGCCAAAAATATGAGACCTGAATCTAATCAAGTTTCTAAAACTAACCACTGATACTCAAGAATACACAGGGGATCGAGGAACATGTTAAACACGGGCCAACGAGAATGTAGAACATCCTAAACAACAAATGACCCAGTTTTGCCAACAAATCGATTTTTTAAAAACCACTGGGAACTGTTTTACAGATTAAAAGAGATGTAAGAGGACCACACCAATCAAGGCAGGAATAACATGGGAAATGGGGGTTAAGGGAAGTGTATATGGGAACCCCGTACTTTCTGCTCAACTTTTCTGTAAACTTAAAACTGCCCTTTAAAAAGTAAGTATATTAATATAAAAAGAAAGAGAGAGAAACTTAAGAGCATATCAAGCAAATATAATGTGAGCACGTTATTTTTACCCAATTCAAATCAATTATAAAGTTATTTTCAAGACCACTGGGGGAAATAGGAGTGATAACAATAGGTTATACATATTTGTAAGCCCCTTACCTGTTAGAGATGTTTAAAGGTGAATTGATATGATATGTAGGGTTTGTTTTAAGATACTCCAGCAAAGAAAGTAACCAAACCAAATAAATAAATAAATAAAGGGAAAGATGAAACAAAAATGATGGGAAGCTGTGGAATAGAACAGAGAGCCTAGAAATGAACCCACACTTATATGGGCAATTAATCTATGTCAAAGGAGACAAGAATACACAATGAGGAAAAGAGAGCCCTTTCAATAAATGGTGTTGGGAAAACAAGACAGCTATATGCAAAAGAATCAAATTGGATTACTTTCTTATACCAAATACAAAAATAAACTCAAAATGGATTAAAGACTTAAATATAAAACCTGAAATGATGAAACTTCCAGAAAAAAATACAGGCAGTATGCCTTTTGACCTAGCAATGCTTTGTTGGATATGTCTCCTCAGGCAAGAAAAACAACAGTAAAAATAAACAAATGGGGTTACATCAAACTAAAAAGCTTTTGCACAGTGAAAGAAACTACCAGGAAAATGAAAAGATAGACTACTGAAAGGGAGAAAGTATTTGCAAATGATATGGATAAGGGGTTAATATGCAAAATATACCAAGTATTTACACAACTCAATGTCAAAAAAGAAAGAATTGTTTAAACAAATGGGCAGAGGACCTGAATAGACATTTTTCTAGAGAAGACATACAGATTGGCCAACAGGCAGATGAAAAAATAGTTCAACATCACTAATCGTCACAGAAAGGCAAATCAAAACCACAGTAAGATATCACCTCACACCTCTCGGGATCATCAAAAAGACAACAAATAACAAGTGTTGGTGAGTATGCGGAGAAAAGGGAACCCTTGTGCACTGTGTTGGGAATGTAAATTGGTGCAGCCACTATCAACACCTGTAGGGAGATTCTTCAAAATTTAAAAACAGAACTACCATACAATCCAGCAATTCCACTCCTGGGGATTTATTCAAAGAACACAAAAACGTTAATTTGAAAAGATATAGGCACCCCAATGTTCACTGAAGCATTGTTTACGATAGCTAAGAAAACGACCTAAGTGCCCATCGATGGATGAACGGTAAAGAAGACATGGAATAGCACTCAGCTACAAAACAGAAGGAAACTTTGACATCTGCAACAACGTGGATGGGCTAGAAAATATTAGGCTAAGTGAGATAAGTCAAAGACAAATACTGTATGATATCAGTTATACTGGGAATCTAAAATAAAAAAAGAAGAATAAACATAACCAAACAGAAGTAGTCACAGACACGAAGAATAAACAGGTGACTGCCCGAGGAGAGAGGGGCGGAAGGCAGAGAGAAATAGATGAGGGCGGGCAAGAGGAACAAACTTTCAGTTGCAAAATAAATGAGTCACAGGTACGAAATGTACAGTGTGGGGAATACAGTCAATAACTATGTCTTATATTTGTATGGTGACAGACGGTAACGAGACTTATCCTGATGATCATTTTGAAAAGTACAGAAACACTGAATCACTTTGCTATTACCAGGAACTAGCATAGTGTTACAGGTCAATTATACTTCAAAAAATAAACAAACTCATAGAAAAAGAAATCACATTTGTTGTTACTAGAGGTAAGGGGTAGGGGGAAGGGGAACTGGAAGAAGGCAGTCAAAGGGTACAATCTTCAGTTCTAAGACAAGAATCGGAAATGTAATGTAGACCATGATAAATATGTTAATGTTGTACATTACACATGAAAGCTGTTAAGGGAGTAAATCCTTAGAGTTCTCATTACAAGGGAAAAAATTTTTTACTACTTCTTTAATTTTGTATCTGTATGAGATGATGGATGTTCATTAAACTTACTTCATGATAGATATAAGTCGAATGAGCATGCTGAACACCTTGAACTTATCTTGCGCTATATGTCATTTATATCTCAATGAAACTAGAAAAAAAAATCAACAACAAACAAAAAACGGGATATGAAGCTGGAGACTGCTGAGGCTGGGCAATGCGTACATGGGAGTTCATTACTCTGCTCCATTTGGGTATGTATTTCAAATCTGCCAGAGCAAAGACAAAACAAAACAAAACAGGAACTTCCCTGGTGGTCCAGTGGTTAAGGATCCACCTGGCAATACAGGGGACACGGGTTCAATCCCACATGCTACAGAACATCTAAGCCGGGGCGCCAGAACTACCCAGGCTGAGCGCTCGAGAGCCCACGACCCACACCTGCTGGAGCCCTCACGCCAAGGAAGCCCCCACAGCACGAAGCCCGAGCACCTCAAGATGAGCCCCCGTTCGCCACAACTAAAGAAAGCCTGTGCTCAGCAACGATGACTCAGTGCAGCCAAAAAAAAAAAAAAAAAACCCACGAAATATACAGGGGGAGGTTTGAAGTAGAGATTTTCAAGGGGGTACAGACAGTGGGGCTGAAAATAAGTAAAACTAGTAACCATGGGCTAGAAAATACGGGAAAACATGAAGAGGTTTAGGAAAGATCGTAAGTCTAACTGTTGGGATTGTGCTGTAGCGTCTTCCTAAGGAGTCTCCTGTGTTCTGTCATCTCCCTCCACTCCAAAGGAAAACAAACGCTTTTGTGCTACGCCTGGCATCTCACAGAAAGCACTCAGTAAATATCAACTCCTCCTCAGAAAAATAATAGAAAAAACAAACAGATTTTTAAAACTGCACCTCTTTACCCCACCCAAGGAAGCAAATACCACCTACTCCAGCACCTTCTTTGCATCCAATACTCTTGTTTCCTTTCTCCACCTGAAAGAGTCTAGGAATCATCCAAAACAAAACAGCTCCAGGAAAGAGAAGGAAGAAGTGAGAAAGATTAGGAAACTCCTGCCTTGATCATGTCCTACCAAGAGTCACCAGGACTCTGTGGTTTAACTACTTTGACTTTATAAACACTTGCAGATCTGGCATTGGTGAGGTCACTCAAACTACTCCTGACGCCTGTGCAGACTGCAAGGTACTTCTGGAATTATCCTAAGAACTAAGGTGCTAGGGGATGTGGAGGGGGTGAGGGTGAGGGTGAGGGGCTGGCTGGGGGCTGGCGCTCACTTGGTTTGTTCTCCTTGCCCTTGGACGTGATGGTGAGCGTGTGCACGTACAGCCGCAGGTACCAGGGCACGCTATCCAGAAGCAGTGCAGGGAAGGCCCGGTACGGGTGGGTGTTGTACAGCAGCGTGCTCAGCTCCCCGCTCTGCAGCCCGTAGCCGCTCACATACCGCTGGGCGTACAGGAAGGGCACCGGGGGAGCCTCTGCTCAGGGAAAAGCCAACAGTTAACCACTCCTTTAAAGAAAAACAAAAAGGGGGCGGGGGGGGGTCACTCCCCAAATCCACTCCCTGGGTCAGGTTCAGTCTCTCAAAGCCAGAACGGGAAGAGGAGACGCTTTGCCAGAACTGGGAAACCTGCATTCTGGAACCATCCCTGTCTTCCCCAACTCATAGCAATGACAACAGAATTACTGTTATTTACTGAGTACTAACAAGGCCTGAGCTTTCTGCTGGTTCCAACCCAAACCAAGTGCTCTCACAATATTTCAGGCTTTTCCTTGGTAACACTGAACATGATTGTAACTAATTGTTTGAGGCCTGCTTCAACTACTACATGTTAACGTTTCTCGAAATCGGGGTATTTGTGTCTTCAAAAAATTTTTTTGTTAATTAAATGAACAAATGCATGAATGACTTCCATGTTTTCCATTAATTATCTCACCTAGCCTGTCAGGTACTACTGTCCCTGTTTTCAGCAGGAGACGGTGAAGTTAGGAACCTTCAAGGTCATAGAGCTTAGAAGAGGTGGCGCTAGAACCAGGAGGTCTGACTCCAGTTATCTGGATCTAAACACAAGCCTGCTGTCTCCTGGTGAAGAGATGGGGCTGTGAGTCTTCCCCCCCGAGATGAAATCGCTGCAGCCCACGGTGGCCCCCCTCCACCCACCATGCTCTGGCGGCCTCTTCCACTTCAGCTGGACGTTGAGGCTGCGCGAGTTGCTGACCACAGCTGCATCCAGGAGGTCGTAGACGGCATAGGTCTTCCGGGTGCCCAGGATGACGTCTTGGTATGTGGTAAGTGGGGGCGGGTACACCTCCAATGTCTCATTGTCCTGGGGACACAAGGACAGGGCTGAGAAGCGAGCAGAGGGGCAGGCTGGCCTTGGAGGGAAGGGGCTGACGTGTGTGGCTGGTGACCTCAGTACCTGGCCGTAGCTGGTGATGTCCACATAGACTCGGCTCTCCGAAGCCAAGGGGCAGGGCTCGGTGAGAGTTCGGGAGAACATCCGGAAGAGGGACCAGTCTGGGGAGCAGAGGGTGGGGATGAGCTGGGGCAGGACTAGGCCTGCTCCACACAGATGGGGCGGGGCTGGCGATGGGTAGGTGGAGATGCCAGAGCAAGGGAGCTTACCCTTCTTCCCCTGTCCAGTGACGAAGGCATCAAATACAACAGAAAGGGTCTGCCTCAGCTCCCAGGAGACGCTGGTACAGCGTGCATTCTACAAGGGCCAAACGGCAGCAGTGACGATCTACCTCCCCTCAACCTCACAGCCCCAGGGACTGCAACCTGGACGCAATCCCTCCTCTATTCCGTATCTCCCCATCCATCAATTTGCTACCACTCCGTACTGAGCACCTGACCCTATGCCAGCAGCATGCCAGCAGCATCCTGCCCATCAGTGGGATGAACTGCTGCCAACAACTGGATGAACTGATACTACTATTATTCTCATTCAACAGATGAGAAAACCAGGGAGATAAAGTTTCCTTGGTGCGTGACCAAATCCCTGGATCGTCATCATCATGTCTCCCACTGACCACTGGCTCAGCCCTCAACAGACACTGGGTGATGTGCTTTACCTGCACCTTCTCTCCCAGCCCCGGGATGGCCCCCGTCTCCCGTCCCCCAAGACTTACTCTGCAAACAGGGCGGATATGCACTGCCTGGGAGTGGTAGCTCGTGTGGAACAGGCGATCAGCCTTCAGCAGCACCGAGAGGCCTGCCTGGAGGAGGCAGCGTGAGAGGAAAGGTCAGTGCCCTGCATGGTGACGCGCCTGGGTGTGGGGCCAAGGTTATCTGTCGGGTAGGGAGGGGGCACCAGCCCACGCCATCCACTTTCTGGGGCTCCAACCTGCATTCAGGCCCCTCGGGCCTCACCTTGGAGCTGCAGGGCAAGAGCTTCTTCCACGGGGTGAGGTTCTCGGTGCAGACGACCTCTCGTGGCAGCACCGCATAGCGCAGGAAGGAGTGGTCCGTGCCTGAGGGAGACAGGAGCCTGGCTGGGGAGGGCCTCGGGGCCCTGCTCCTCAGGACCTGCACACACTCTCCAGCACCACCACTCTCACAGTCTAGGCTCGGGGAGGAGTGTGGAACAGCCTCGTCCCTTCGGGAGAAAGCAACGCAGAGACGTCTTCCTGGGGGGGCGGGGGGCGGCGGGGGGGAGATGTGTATAAGAGACAGCATACAGATTGGCCAACAGGCAGATGAAAAAATAGTTCAACATCACTAATCGTCACAGAAAGGCAAATCAAAACCACAGTAAGATATCACCTCACACCTCTCGGGATCATCAAAAAGACAACAAATAACAAGTGTTGGTGAGTATGCGGAGAAAAGGGAACCCTTGTGCACTGTGTTGGGAATGTAAATTGGTGCAGCCACTATCAACACCTGTAGGGAGATTCTTCAAAATTTAAAAACAGAACTACCATACAATCCAGCAATTCCACTCCTGGGGATTTATTCAAAGAACACAAAAACGTTAATTTGAAAAGATATAGGCACCCCAATGTTCACTGAAGCATTGTTTACGATAGCTAAGAAAACGACCTAAGTGCCCATCGATGGATGAACGGTAAAGAAGACATGGAATAGCACTCAGCTACAAAACAGAAGGAAACTTTGACATCTGCAACAACGTGGATGGGCTAGAAAATATTAGGCTAAGTGAGATAAGTCAAAGACAAATACTGTATGATATCAGTTATACTGGGAATCTAAAATAAAAAAAGAAGAATAAACATAACCAAACAGAAGTAGTCACAGACACGAAGAATAAACAGGTGACTGCCCGAGGAGAGAGGGGCGGAAGGCAGAGAGAAATAGATGAGGGCGGGCAAGAGGAACAAACTTTCAGTTGCAAAATAAATGAGTCACAGGTACGAAATGTACAGTGTGGGGAATACAGTCAATAACTATGTCNGGCGGGGGGCGGCGGGGGGGGGGGAGGACCTGCCCCCCGTGGGGATTGATGACCTGGTCCCACAGACGGAGGAGGAAGCAGAGGGGTAAGGAGGCAAAGGCCGGGGTGAGAAGGCACAGGAAGAAGGGCAGGGCCGTGGGGCAGTCTCACCATTGGCCAGCCCCAGGGGTTTGAAGGAAGCGGTGGGCGTGACTGTGTTGGTGGAGTCGATGAAGTTGAGAGAGGCGCAGAAGATCCCCGAGAGGACGTTACTGAGCTCCTTCCAGGACTCATCCACGCTAGATGGAGACACAAACCCGCTCACTGTCCCGGGGCTGCGTCTGCCCCCTCGCTCAGCGCCTGCAGCTGGCTGCCAAGCTGTGAGGCCAGCCAGCTGCTGGAGCCACATCTGCCCCGCTGGGGCCTGCGGCCCAGGTCTCCCCTATCACCCCTTCTTCCTCCCTCTCTTCTGAACATCCCTGCACCCCCGCTGGCCTCTGCTTAGGTGGCTCCTCTTCACACCTCGCAGTGCCACCTCACTCCTTCTGCTCCCCTTCCAGGGTGTTCCCTCCTCCAGGCAGCGTTCCTGCCCTCCCCAACCACAGCTTCCTGTCACACTGTTGCCATTCTGACCATCCCTGCCTCTCACCAGGGCCCTTCTGGGAAATGGTTGGGTGTCAACAGTACCTTGTCGTAAGCATCTTTTCTCCTCGACTAGGCTGAGAGCAACCTGAGGACAGGGGGCAAGGCTGGATCACCCACGTACACCCAACACTATACAAAGTGCCCCACACCCCAGGGGCCGAGATCAGCTCACTGATCCACCTTGAGTTGTGCTCCGCTGGGCAAAACAACCTACTTCCCTGTGAATACCCTGCTGAGTCCTGGTTCTACCCTCAGGATGGGAAGCCTTACATCTACAAAGGCTCATGGAACAAGGGAAAATAAGCATCCTAGGACCCCAAACAAACATCGAACTAAATTAGGTATTTTTTTTCTTTAGAGAAACAGCAAAACAGATTTGCTCTTTATAGAAATAATAGAATAAAAGTAGATTTCTAAACATCACCTCCACGCTACAGGCAATTATGAGGGGAGACAGTCACAGCAGAGCAGCTGGGATAAAAGGCAAGGAAGTCAGAGTTCAGGCAAGAGAGGAAGCCCTGTCCAGTGCAAGGGCTTGCACTTCATTTGACACCACCGTAGAACTAGCCTGGGGTTTTTCAACAGTCCTGGGTTCAGAGCTTTCCAACTGTTCCAATCCTTATGCCTCAAATAAAGACTGCAAACTCGAAGCCTGAAAACGCTACCCAAATCATAGCCATGTTCCATTTGCTGTGCACAACATTAACCCATAGGCATTTCTTAAATTTTTAAGTCACTTGCTGATACTTAAGCTTACCAATTTTCACATTAAAATCCAGATTTCTGGAAAAAATGAGAGTATTTGTCAACAGCAGGTCTCTGTTCCCACATGACAATAATCCATCGGGGCTGAGTGGCAGCTGTCCTCCTAAGCTCTCCAGCCTGCCACAGTCCCCACCACTCCCAGGTAAGGCCCTAAACTTTTTTTAAGGTTTTTTTTTTTTTTTTTAATATGGACCACTTTTAAAGTCTTTATTGAATTTGTTACAGTATTGTTTCTGTTTTATGTTTTGGTTTTTTTGACCATGAGGCATGTGGGTTCTTAGCTCCCCGACTAGGGATGAGAACCCATACCCCTTGCATTGGAAGATGAAGTCTTACCCACTGGACCACCAGGGAAGTCCCCCTACATTTTTTTTAATTATACATACGTGCTGATTCCCCATAGTGAGATTAAGAGAATTTGGGCTTCCCAGGTGGGGCAATGGTAAAGAATCCACCTGCCAATGCAGGAGATGCAAGAGATGCAGGTTCCATCCCTGGGTCAGGAAGATCTTCTGGAGCAGGAAACGACAACCCATTCCAGTATTCTTGCCTGGAAAACTGCATGGGCAGAGGAGCCTGGCAGGCTACAGTCCACGGGGTTGCGAAGAGTCTGACACAACTCAGTAACTGAGCACACCAACAGGACCTAACCTGTCCCTCCCCTAAAAACTAGTAATTTCTCGAATACAGAGATATGATGTCTTGCAGGCCAATTCTAGCCCACATATATTTTATTTGGCCCTTGTGGCATTTTATTATTGTGTGAATGAATGTCTTTAAAAGGTGTCCGGTTTGCCACAGCGTTCTAGTGCCTTACATCCAAGCAGGCTTCAGATAATTGTCTGTCTCTGTAGATACATGAGACCACAGGTCTGGACGTATCAGGGGAAGGAAACACATTAAGCAAAGTCAAGAATGCCACTAGGCCATAATACTTCTTACTTCCAGTGCAGCTTTACCCCCATGGAAATGCTTCCCCCAAAGGGCAGTGGTAGGACGCCAACACTTGCCATGCCACGTTCCCGCCATGGCCTGCCACAGGCCTCAAGGTGGGCACTCACTCGGTGACGGTCTCTTGGAACCAAGCCCACAGCTCTGCCCCCGATGGGGCCTGCAAGAAGGGTGTCCCCCAGTATCGAGTCCTCCAGAAGCCTTGGGTTAAGGACAGGTGCAGTTCCCGGAGAGAATACTTGGAGATCAACTGCCCCAAGGCTTTGGGAAAGAGCCTATAGTGAGACACTGGAGAAGAGACAGCAGGTGAGTGATGATCCTGGAGGGAGGGCTCTCAGCCATCCCAAAGAAACAATAAATACACCCCAGCTCTGGGATCAGAGGAATCTAAATTCCTGACCAGTCAGTTAGACTGACTAAGCAATGTGATCTTGAACCGGTGCCTTTATCTCTCTATATCTCCACTTTCTTTCCTGTAACTGTTCACTCAACTCAGCACCATGCCCAGCACCCAGGATAAACGGTAATCGTCAACAGCATCCTTATCAGTGCTGTCCACGAAAGGTGCTAACTAAAGGTTTAGAGTGGTAGCATGAAGCTGCGGAGAGACCGCCGCACTAGAAGTCAGCCCTCCCGGGGCCCCAGTTTCTTCACTGGTACAATGTGATTCCTCAAAAACTGCCCCATCTTCCGTCAAGGACCCACGCCCCGGGACCAGAACCTCACCGTGGGGTCAGTGCCTGCCCCCAAGGCTGGCCTCCACCCCACTCCCAGCAGGTGCCACGGGGTTCTCCCGTCAGTCTCCCCTCCTCACCTCCTTCCCGCTGCAGGTCCGAATCCCAGCGCGTGCGGAACTGGAATGTGGCGGCTACGTCCCCTGAAGGCAGCGGGGTGATGACTAGCTCCTCCCGCAGGCTGTCGCGTGGGGGCTCCGCCTGGCCCCAGACGCCCGGTCCCAGAAGCAGCAGCACCAGCAGAAGAATCCTTACGGCCGCCGCCATGCCTGCGGCTGCTTCCACCTCCCAATGGCCCCACCCCTGAGAAAGGCCGGCCTCCAATAGGAAGAGCGGAAGAGAAGTGACTTCCGGTGCTGTCCCGGAAGTTGGGGTGCGGCTCTCAGAACGGCAGCCTGGATAGGCTCTTCAGGACGGTGTGTGTGTAAAGGGGAGCTGACAGGGCACAACCGATTGGGGTCTCGATTGTGGACCCCTTTCCCTACGATACAGTGCTTAGCCACCACTGCCATTGTGCCTCTGTGATAGTTGAAGAAGCAGACTGAAAACGGCTATTTCTTCTGCGAGGTCCCACAGCCGGGCCCTGCCTCCAATAGCTTCTTGTCTCTGCTCCGTCCTAAGCCTCGCCCGCTCTTAGGGTGCAAAACTTCCCCGCAAAACCCTCAAATAACCCTCCCGTGTATTGTGAAAAATTTCAAACATAAAACAAAGATGAAAGGATGAATACCTGTCACAATTAACACGTTTCCCTGTCGCCTAGATTCCACGGTTATCATTTTACTATACTTGTCTTATCACATTATCAGTCTAACTCCCACAATTCATCTCATGTTTTGATGCATTTCAGAGATTTCAGACATAAGGACACTTCTCTTTAAACTGTTTAGCATGCACATCATTAAAGTGAAGTGAAGTCGCTCAGTCGTGTCCGACCCTTAGCGACCCCGTGAACCGCAGTCTTCCAGGCTCCTCCGTCCATGGGATTTTCCAGGCAAGAGTACGGAGTAAAAATTCAACACCTGTTAACGTTTTTCTTCTGGGGTAAAATTTACAAACACGAATATTCAACTCTGAAGTACATATCCATTGAATCCAACAAATGGATACACTGGTGTAACTCCTATCAAGATATGTTCGTAAAACTCCTGAAAGTTGGCTAATGCCCCTTGCTAGTCGACCCCTGTGCCCCCTGCCTTCCAGGTGCAACCACTGTTGTGACTTTTCACCACGAAATGGATTAACCTGTTCTAGAGCTCCGTATAAATGAAATCATCATATACTATGTACAGTTTTTTGTAAAAGTTTTTCTTTCATGGGAATAATGTTTTGTTGAATCATTCGTGTTCTTGCATGTATCAGCAGTTTGTTTCTTTCAGTGCTGTATAGCATTCATACATTGTCTGAATATACCATAGTTTATCTGTTCTGTCCATGTACACCTGAGCTCTTTCAAGCTTTTAGTTCTTATGAGCTAGGCTGCTATACAAGTTATTTCGTAGGAATATGCGTAACATTTCTTTTAGATAAATATTTATGAATGGTGAAAGAGAACATATGTTTAATTTCATAAGAAACTGCTAGACCTTTCTCTAGAAGGTATCATTTCATACTTCTATCAGCAATGTATGAGAATTCCTATTGCTCCACAACCTAGTGAACATTTAACTTGGGGGTCTTTTTAGTTTTTACCACACAGGTGTGTATGTAGCAGTATCTCACTGTGGTTTTAATTTGCATTTCCTTAGTACCTAGTGATGTTGAACATCTTTTCACGTATTTGTTGGTCATTTGTATATTTTCTTTTGCAAAGGATCTGTTAAAATCTTTTTCTACGTCTCCCCTTCTGTGCTGGCTTGAGTTGGAGGAGCTCCAAACAATTCTTGCTTTGGTTTTTCCACCTGCCTAATCAGGTGCACATTCATGACGGGCTTTGCAGTCTCTTGGTAAAACTCACAACCATTTTGGCTCTGAAGAGCCAAATTTGGTGTCTGCCAGGTCTAGATATACCCTTGAGCAACCAGACAGGAAGAGTCAAAAAGATGTCTTTATCTCAGTATACCCTCATTCTACCTACATCCAGTGCTCCTGCCCCACTAGACATGGAACAGAAGGAAGGCTTTGAGCTTAGATGTGAGACAGATGTGGGTGCAAATCCCCACCCCAGCCTTTAGTCCATATGAGCATGAGCAATCTGAGTGCCACTCTTCCTGCTCTGTAAACGGATGAACCTACTTTCAGGGTTATTTTAAGGATCAGAAATTAGGTGCATGTAGAATCTGGAATGGAGTAAGTGCTTAGTAACTTTTGCAAACCTTTAATCAAAAATACTCTATGAGGTGCATACCTGTGCGTGCATGCTAAGTCGCTTCAGTCATGTCTGACGCTTTGCAACCCTATGGACAGTCTATGGCCAGGGTCCTCTGTCCATGGGATTCTCCAGGCAAAAACACTGAAATGGGTTGCCATGCCCTCCTCCAGGGGATCTTCCTGACCCAGGGATTGAACCTGCACCTCCTGCAGTTCCTGCATTGTAGGCAGATTCTCTACCGCTGAGCCACCAGGGAAGCCCACTCTATGAAGAAGGTACTATTATCTCCATCTTGAAGATGAATAAACTGAGGTACATAAACCGAGATAACTGCCTACGATCACAATGAGTCAGAACTCGAGTCCACAATACCAACTTCGAAGAAAATGTTAAGGTAGTTGCAATGATGATGATGATTACTTTGTACTCTATGCTTTGTTTTCTTTTGAAATTGCCTGTCCCCATCACTCAAGATCCAGCCACGCCCAGAGAAGACTTTACTTTCTCCCTCTCTGGGAGGGAGGTCCATTATCTGTGACATTGTCCCTTCCTGGAAGAACTCTTGGCCACATTAGTATTTCTGTTGCCTAAGCAAGGAAGCTAGCACAGAGTGGGGGCTCAGTAATGTCCAGATGAACAAACAAACTTGACAACATCATAGCATCATTCCATGTTGTCGCCATATTGCTGTGCTGTTCACAGTTATCAAGTCTTGTGCACTCCTGGGGACGGCTGCAGTATGAGCCATCCAGGGAATCTTCCACTGAGATGTGGCCCCTCCACAGCACAGAATTCTATAGGAGGAGGCTGTCTTCTTCCCTCTGCTTCACGGTCTATGACAAGCCTGTGCCACACTGTGGTTTAGAGGCTGAAAGCTGGGCTGCTTGCCTCAGAGTTGGCACCAAGTCATCACCCCCATCTCCAAGGGCCCTCTGTGGCCTCAAAAAAAACAGTCGGCCGGAGATGCTGGCTCTGAGGGCCAGCCAAGGCCCTGTGGTTTGGCAGAAGAAGAGATCATTGTCCAAACAGGAAGTGGTCCTGGGGTCTCAACTGACCCTAGATTTTCCCAGGCAGGGCTGGGGCTCATAGCAGCTGACCTGAAGGCGCCCCGTAGGCTCACAAACAATCCCACCTCTCGAGTGCTGTAGATCTCTCTTCCCAGCCAAGCTCCCTGCCCCCATTAGCACTGTATGCCCAGGGTTGTTGACATGTTGACAGCAAACAGGCCAGGCTAGCTTCCCACCATTCACCCTGGATGGGGAGTGGGGGGATGCCAGGAACTGAGAAACCCTGCAGAGCTGAGCTGCAGATATCATGTGGTACAGCCCAGGAGAAGGCTCAGCCGCTGAAGTCAGGAGGTTGAGAAGATCGTGTCTTCTGTGTACAGTGAAGTCATTGGCAAAACAGAAAAGCCACAAAATTTAACATGAGGCTGGGCCCTGGCCCAGCTTAGTGGATGATCTCAACTTGGGCCCAGACTTTTAGACAAAAGACGCACAGAATTCCCACCAGTTTTTCAGCAATGCTAGGAAAAGCACTTAAGAACTGTCACTTACAATGGCCCCCTGCAGGGATGGAAGCAAAATGGAACTATTGGGAAGCCTGCAGCCCTGTCATTCAGCCTGAACTGCACAGAGAGCTTTGAGTTTTAGGCTGAAGGTCACTGATCCCATGGATGGTTTGATGTATGAAGGGAGATGGGATGATTTATATTTCCTAATATGAAAAATGACGTAATGTTCCTTAAGGCTAGGTCCTATAACCCTCCTTTCATTCCATCTTTCCCTGGGTAAGCTCACTGGCACCCATGGCACGCTCATCACCTATACACTGATAACTCATGTATTGATCTTCCAATCTAACCATTTCTTCTAAATCCCACACTCATGGGTCCAAATGCTTACTCAAAATGTCCTCCTGGTCTCCAAAGCACCTCAAACTCACCATGTCCAAAACCCAATTTATGACCGACTTCCCAAATCTGGCCCTCTCCTAAATTCTCCATGTGGATGAAGAACCCTCCGAATCATCCTGCTGCACAAGGCAGAAGCAACAGTAACGCCCTTCAGCCAGTCTTCTCTCACACCCACCTATCTATAAATATTTTGAATTTTGCCTCCCCAACATCTCTTCATTCCTTCCACTTTTCTACATCCCCCACCTCCACCCCATCCCATTTTTATCTGGATGGTTGCAACCATCTCCTGGTTACCAGACATCCACTCTGGTCCCCTCCAATCAGTACATCTCTACAAGGAGTCCTTCCAGGCATTCTTCCCCTAACTACTCCTACTCCGCCTTCAGATCTCAGCTCAGAACCACTTCCTCCAGGCAAAATACCTCGTGACCTTTCTTAATAGGATATTAACTCCTTCCTCAAGTCCTAGTTGCAGTTTTACATTTGGGCCCCAGGAGAGCCTGAACTCCCTAACAGCAAGACTGGGTCGTGTGTGTGTGTGTGTGTGCTACGTCATTTGTTTATACTCAGCCTCAACCCAGTTAAACTAATCATCACCACTGTCTTTTGGGCCACTGTTATCTCTTGCATGGATTATAGTGTTATGTCTGTCTGTCTGGAGCACACCGTCTTCCAGTATGTTTTCTACACTGCAGCCAGAATTATCTTTTTAACAAGAAACGCCAATCACTTGTAATCCTTCATTACTCCCAGTAAAATTCAAATTTGTAATGTGTAAACTACTAGTCATCTACCCGATGACGATGGCCCTCCTGTTTCTTAGCAACATAACCCTGATTTTATCAAGACAGCAGGGGGCCCTACTAAAGGGGGCTTCTGAGAGGTTTGACAGGAAGTACAGAAACCAGACACACTGGTAATTAAAACTTAAAGGGTTATTATCTTTCCAAAGGCCGGGGTTTCTTTTCTTCTAGATAATGCTGTGTCCCTATAAAATGCCTGTAAATGAAATATTACTCATGTTACCAAGTTCTGCCAACGAGATGAAAATGGATGCTACTGGTTAGAACTTCCAAAAAAGGTTCTCAAAGTGGGAACAGACAGAAACCCATGCCTCTTTCGCCCATCCCTAATTTCTTCTCCTGCTCTCCACCAGTTTCAAGGACCAGAGGTTCAACAGCCATTCTAGACATGAGGTATTAATGAGAATTCCAGCCATGTGCCTGGCTGAGTAAAAAGAGCCAAAAAGGACCTTGGTGTCCAATAACTGTAGAACTTTGGACGTCTTTTATGTGAGGAAACAAAATTTACATCTTAAGTCACTGATATTTTACTAGCAATTAAACTGAAGCTTGATACAGGCTTTAAAGTATTTCCTCATCTGACCTTTGTCGATCTTAATCCTCCCTAATCTCCTGCTCAAATTCAACAATTCAGCTACGCTGAATGGTTTCCAGCTCCTCAAGACTATTTCTCTCCATTTAAAGTTTTTCCAAGCTGCTCTTTCTGCCTGGAGTACAGCGCCCCCCGAACCACACACACCCCCACCAGCTAACTGCTTCTTATTCTTTGGATCCCAGCCTGAAAACCAGCTCTCCAGTGACCACATGAGCTAGATTAAGATGCCCCTCTTTTCTGGTAACAGAAGAGCTCCTCGTCTTGCTACTCTTTACGCTCAGAACTGTGGTATTTTCTTGATTTTCTCCGCCCCGAAGGCAGGAAGGCTATCGTGTTCGAAACGGTATTCCTAATGTCCAGCTAACTCCAAACAACTCCTTCTGGAATAAACAGAGCAAGTGAATGATGGGAATATGGGCCTCCCTGGTGGCTCAGTCGGTAGAGAGTCTGCCTGCCAGTGCAGGGGACCTGGTTCAATCCCTGGGTCGGGAAGGTCCGCTGGAGAAGGGAATGGCAACCCACTCCTGCACTCTGGCCGGGAAAGCCCCATGGACAGGGGAGCCTGGTGGGCTACAGTCCATGGGGTCTCAGAGTCAGACAAGACTTAGCAACTCCACCACCACCAGAAAGCTAAGGAAATATACTGGGTTTGGTATCTGTCCGATGTGGAAGATGAATGGGAATGGGTGGTACCTTGTTATCTGTTTATTATTCACGCCGTGCCCTATTCCAGAAAGGACGGAGGGAAGCAGGATGGCTGTAGGACCATCTCCCTGGGAGGGTTAAGGAGTTCACGGCTGCCTAGAGACACTGGTTTGGGAGACTCAGGAAGTCTGGAGGAGGGAAGAGCGCTGAGAAAAGCAGCGGCATCTCGTCGTAGCTCATCTTCCATCTCCTCACTCGTGGGCCCTACTTCAGCAGCAAGCCAAAACCATGGTATTTTCTTGATTTTTTTTTCTCCCTCCTGAAGGCAAGGCGCCCATCTTGTTCAAAACTATATTCCAAATGCCCAGCTAATTCCAAATATTCTAACAAATAGCGGAAGGATGCAGCAGGGAAGGTTAGCAGTAAAGCAGGAGCGGGTTAATTCCCAGGAAGGCACACCATCCCACCCTCCTTTCCTCCCCCTGGTGCCTACTGCACTAAAGAGTTTGGTCTTCTCCAGAGGGCTCTGGCCGGGCCTGGGGTCTCCAGTGGAGACGAGGCAGCTCACACAGTCTGTAGGTGGGCGCCCACTGCTAGCTGCAGGCTCCGGGCTCTGCCCCGATGTCATGGCCTCCATCGTCCTCCTCGTCAGACTGTGCCAGGGGCGTGTCTGCTCCACCATCACTGGCATCGGCACTGTGCGGGTTGGTGGAGGAGTCGGAGGACGAGGAGGAAGTACGAGACGTCGTCCTGTCTGGCGTGGGCACTGGCAGGCTCGGCTCCTCAGGACGGTCGTCCACCCCTGCCCAGAGAGAAGAGCCGGTCATGGCCACAAACAGGGGTTTAGAGGACTCTCGGAGAGGATGTGGCTGGGACACACTGATGCCCAGGAACTTGGCCAGTCACCCCGCCAGTCTCCTGGCTCCCAGTTTCCCTCACTTCACTAAGCTCTAAAGTCGAATCAATCAAGTTGCAAGTTCAAGTTCTAGCTACGTCACTTCACTTCCTTGCTACTGAGAAGCTTTGGGCAAGTCACGTCCCCTCTCAAGGACTCGGCTCCTCCTCTGTAAAAAGGGTTGCCGACATTCCAGAGGGGTTCTCAAGACAAAATCTGAGAATGTTTATAAAATGTCTGGCACATAATATGCCATCAATAATGGCAGCACTTTTAAGTAAGATACTATCCATTAATATCTTACAGGTTAAGCATGTGAGCTTTGGAGTCAAGACAGCTATGGTTTGAATCCAGCTTTTCCACTTTCTGGCTCTGTGACTACATATATATATACATATATATATATATATATATATACATGACTACATATATATATACATATATATGTATATATATATACACAGTATGACATGAGAGATCTTAGTTCCCCAGCCAGGGTTCGAACCCATTCTCCCTGTAGTAGAACATACAGAATCTTAACCACTGGATCACCAGGGAAGTCTCTCTAATGTCTTTCTTTATAAGATGGGAATAACCCCACCTACCCTAATAGGACATAGTAAGGATTGAGATAATACATTTAAAATTATTTAGCATAGTATTAGAAACCTAATAAAGTGCTAAATAAATATTAAGATGACTAAAACTGCTTCAGTTGTCTAACCTAAAAATCATATTTTTACATTATTTATTATGTTAACTAATTACATTGATTTCACAAATAAAAAATTGATGAAGACTAAGGCAGTTGGGCCTTCTGAGAGATTTGGATTAGGAATCTGTAACTCAGCTTCCCCCAAGGTCAACTTCCCTAAAATCAGGACAAGCAAGTGCTTCGTGGGTGGAAAAGCCCACGGCCAGCCCCTCTGTGCAGACTTCCCCAGTCCAGCTTTGACATCCAGCTCTGACCGACCAGTGCCCACGGGCCCAAAGCAGAGGGGCATACCAGACGTCTGGGGGGTTGGTGGAGGGTCTTCGCAAGGCAAGAACACGTCCGCTCCATCTTGATCCCCCAGGTCGATAAGTTCCACTTGCTCAAGTGTGTCCACATTCACCTCCATGGATGAGATACTACCTATGGGGGCTGCATATCAAGAAGGGGGCAAGTCGGGAGAAGCCAGGCCAGCACTGATCAGATGGTCAGAGACATCTGTCAGGTTGGGAGATAGACGTATAAAGGGCCAAGAAAACCAGCAGGGAGGGACCAAGGTCCAGGACTATGGGACTTCCTCCTTGTCCTACCCCAGTCCCTCTTCCGAGGACTCAGAACTCACGTCTGTGCGACTCAAGATGCAGGTGGGACAGGGGGAAGACAAACTCCGTCTCAGGCTGTAAAATGTCCTCGAAGAATTTCTGCCGCTCCCGAAGCCGGAGCTGCTGGCGCTCCAAGGCTGCCCGAGGATTTGGGTCCATGTCAGCTCCTGGAAGAGCAAGGAGAGCTGTGAATCAGAGAAGGGACTCGGTTGGGGGCCTGGGCTTGGGGAGCCCCCCTGCAGCCCGATCCCAGCAGTGGGGCTACAGCCTGGACACTCCTGGACTTAACTCCCTCTTTCCTTTCCCTGAAACAAAGTCCACGACCACAAAGTTCAAGTCTCACGCAGAGGCAGGGCGGACCCTAGCTCCACAAAGGGGATGTTAGTTCCAGGCACAGCAAGAGAGGCTCCTCTGTATTCAGGGAACACAGCCAATGGCCACGTCTCAGGATCATGCCCTTCGGAGAGGGGCTGGAGAGGCTGGCTCAGCTCAAATGGGGGAGGCATTTTTTCCACTTAATGGACCCAGCCTCTCCTCCAAAGGCGGGGGAAGAGGGCAGAATAGAGATCTCAGAGATGAAGGTCCCTTCCTCCAGTGCTGCAAGTCCGGTCCCCCCACCATCCTTTAAATCCCAGACAAAAGCTAAAGCACCCCCTCCTACTCTCTCTCTGTACACACACACACACACACACACACACACACACACTATCACACACTATCACCAGCATCCCCTCCAAACCCTGCTCTTAAGTCACACACACACACACACACACACACACACACACACACACACACACACTATCACCGGCATCCCCTCCAAACCCTGCTCTTAAGTCACAGACTTGACTTCTAGACTTGGCTCCCTAAGGAAGACATCTTTCTAGCCTCAGTCTCCGCATCTGAAAATGGCATCGTCCTCCTACCTGCCTCTAAACACAAGGCACAGCTCCTGAGGGTGTTCTGTAAAAACGGAAGGCTGCGGTCCCCGAGCTATTTAGAGGACATCATCTCTTCTCTGCCTCCCACAGCTCTTTATTTGAGCTTCTCTCCTCTGACACATCTCACTGGCCGATCTCCCCACTAGTCAGCGAGTAGCAACTGGAAGGGTGCGATTCAGCCGAGGCCCTCTGGCCCCCCGTGCTGAGAGCTTTCCAGAACCCCCTTCACTCCGATTCACTCCGCATCCCTTCCTGAGCCCATCACCGGAGGCAAGGCAGTATCTAGCTGGAGGACCAGATCGTCATCCTCCGCAGATTGCCTTCCCAGCCTCATCTGGACTCTGCATATCCGAGACCCTGGCCAGACCACCGGGCGCTGAGGGTGGGCCACGAGCGATCCAAACCCCCAGAGGGGCCAGGCAGGGCCAAGGAAGTATGGGGAGACCATGTGGCCAGAGCTGGCAGCGGAGGAGGGAGACGCTGACGCTTATTCCTGGGAAAGGCTCTTAGTGCTGCCGCCCAGGTCACAACGCTAAAAATACCCAGGGCCCCTGGGGCTGTCTGCTCCGGCGGGGGTCGGGGGGGGTTGGGGGTGGGGGGTGCGGGGAAGGGCTAGCAAGAGGGTTGGGGAGCTGGAGGGGACCACGGGCTCCGGGACGCCCCCTCTGTTTCCCCCTCGCCCCCTCAATCTCCGGAGACTGGCGGGGGCTGCCCGCCCGGGGCGCAGCGGAGCGAAGCGCTGGAGAAGGGAAGGGGGTTGTTTACGTAACTGAAGGTGCAGGGAAGAGGGGTGGAGGGAGCTGAAAAGGTTTGGCGGAGGGGTGGCGGGGGGGTAGGAGGCGGCCAGGGGCCCGGCCCGTGGTGCAGAGAGCTCCCTCTCGGTCCTGCTCCACCCGCAGTGGAGTCAGTGCGAGCGAAAGAATTCCCTAAAAGAGGACCCGCCGCGACCCTGGAGCAAGCGGGGAAGACGGAGGAGCCCCCGGGGCTGCACTCGCGCTCGCCTCCCCCCGCCCCGGCCCCACGGCCTCTCGCGGCACCTGAGCCCGCCCCGCGGAGCCCCTACCTGCCGCGCCCGGCGCCCCCGCTGACTCAGGCTGTCCGCTCCGGCGCGGCGGCGGCGGCGGCGGCGGGGGCGTGGGAGCGGGCCGCGCCGGCCGGGGTGGGGCTGCGCCGCCGGGTCTCCCCCGGGACGGACGGGCCCCGGGAGCCGGGAACGAGGAAGCGGCTGCGGGCGGAAGTGGGGGAAGGGCGGCGGCGGGCACACGCGCTCCTTGCCGGGCGCCGGGCGGCCGCCGGGAACCCCCGCTAGCGCGGGCGCTCGTAGTTCCAGGGCGGGCAAAAAGTTCCCGGCACGCGTCCCGCCGCCCCACCACCCGCCGGGCCCCCTGGATGCTCCGCCCGGCTCCGCGCGATCCCGGACACTTGCTGCGCCCCGCCGGCCCGCGGGAACACGGCCCCCCACACCCCCTGCTCTCCGACTCCCCCGGGAGTCCCCGACGCAACCTCCGCGCGCCGGCACCCGGACTGACTCCCCGGCACCCTCGGCCTCTCTCCGCACTTTGAGGCGCGCACCCCTTGAGAAGGCGCTCGCGCGGGAAGAGGGTCTGGGGAACCGCGGCCGCGCTTCAAGGCAGGTGCACAGCGGCGGGGGCTCCCTGCCCCTGGGACTCACCCCTGCAGCCCACGGTTCCTGGCTCCGGGACGATCAGAGCCGCCGCCCAGCTTTCCAGAGCACTGGGCGGGGTGGGCGCCGGGACAGGGCGGGTCGGGGGTGGAGGGGTGGGCCGCTGCGCCGCGCCCCCGGACGCCGGCGGGGAGCCAAGTCCTCCAGAGTGCTGAGAGGGGCGCTGCGCGTCCCGGCCGGCGCGGGTGCAGGAGTGGGGCGGAAACCGCGGGCCCAGAGGGGAAAGGCTTGCGCCTCTCGCGGCGCCTCCTGGCTCAGACCAGGGCCAGAAGCTCCTCCTGGACCGAGGCTCTGTGTTCATTCTCATTCTCCTCCTCCCTTCCACCCGGCGCCCGCATGTAGATCCAGAAACCTCCCGGTTCGGGGCGGGGGGGCCGTCGGTCAGAGATGCTTCTGCCGTGGGGTTACTCAATCCTTCATTCAACAAACATCCACGAGCAAACCAGAAACTAGAAGTCATCCCTGCCTTCTCCCTGTCCTTCGTTGCCCACATTAAGATACATCTCCATTAACTGTCGATTCTCTCTCCCAAATAATCTTTGCAATCCACCATTCGTCTCCGTTTCCACCACCGACCCTCGCCCGGCTCCATTCTCTCTGGTTTTCTGGTACTCTGGTCCTGCTACGCTCCATCCCCCACAGCAGTCAGTCATCACTGTAGAGTCCAGAACGCTAACCAATGACCCACATGGTCATTTCAACACGCAGGTCTGAGAGGGGTGGAATGGGGAGGGAAGTGGGAGGGAGGAGTCAAGCGGGAGGGGACATATGTATACCTATGGCTGATTCATGTTAAAGTGTTTGACGGAAGCCAACACAATATTGTAAAGCAATTATCCTTCAATTTAAAATAAATGTTTAAGAAACACACAGGTCTGCTGTGCCACCCTTTGTTAGAATGAAATCCCGGTGCTGATATCTAAGCTTGAATCCCTCCTTTGTTAGAACGAAATGCAAGTGCTGGTGTCTGAGCTGAGTCTTAAATGAGTTCCACAGGCGGAGAAGAGGGGGAAGGGCATATAGGAGGCAGGAGCAGGGCGGTGGGGGTGGTGGGGGTTGTAAAGAGTTGTGACTCATTCAGGCTTCTCTGTCAGGGGACCAGCATTCTGCACAAATCCCTAAAGTTCTGCCTCTCCTATTGTACTGAGATATCCAAACCATCCTGGGAAATAAGTACAGCAGGCAACTTTCCCATTATTTGACAAGCAAGGAGACTAGTTTGTGGCCAGCAACAAGTGCAGTAGTTAGGAGCACAGGCCTGGAACCAGCCTCTCTTGGGTTGTAAACCTAGCTCTGGTGTCTAGCCAGCTGTGTAAACAATTTCTCTGATCCTTGCTTTCTTTGCCTACTAGGAATAACTAATCGTTACCTCCTGTGAGATAATTCATAAAAAATGCTAAGTGCAGGGCTCAGCACTCTGGAGATGCTCAGTAAACATTAGCTGCTTAGATTGTAATCGCTCCTGAGAAACAGAGGCAACTGCTTTCTTCTACAAATTTCTAAAATTATAGGAAGTACGCTGTAATCTTCTATAGAGCTTATTATGTGCCTGTCACTGTTCTAAGTGCTTTGCATGTATTAACTCTTTTAATCCTCGAAATATTCCTGTGAGGTAAATGCTGTTTTCACATCCATTTTACAGGTGCAGAAACTGAGACATAGAAAGGTGAAGGGACTTGTCCAACTAAGTGATGGAGCAGGAATTTAAAGCCAGGGTGGCTCAGCAGGAAAGGATCCGTTTGCAGTGAAGGAGACTCAAGAGACATGAGTTCTAAACCCCGGGGGAAGATCCCATGGAACAGGAAATGATCCCCTGTTCCAGTAGCCTTGCCTGGGAAATCCCATGGACAGAGGAGCCTGGTGGCTACATGACTGAGCACAGCACAGCACAGGGCTCCATGAAAGTTAGTTGAAAGTGAAGTCGCTCAGTCGTGTCTGATTGCGACCCCGTGGACTGTAGCCCACCAGGCTCCTCCATCCATGGGATTCTCCAGGCAAGAATACTGGAGTGGGTTGCCATTTCCTTCTCCAGAGGATCTTCCTGACCTAGGGATCGAACCCAGGTCTCCCGCATTAGAGGCAGATGCTTTAACCTCTGAGCCACCAGGGAAGCAAAACCACGACTCCCAGTCTGTTCCCCTTTTATCCTGTTGCAGTTTTCATCTTCCAAGAAATATTTTGGTCAGTTTCATTCTTATTCCTCATTAATGGATGGAGTAGATACTTGGTCCCAGTTTCGAGCACAGAGGAATGAGGCCAAGTCCAAAGTACAGTGGCTAAGAGCTCAGCTCCCCCTTTTCAGGCCTATCCTTGGGAACAGGAATGCACAAATTATTTTGAGCTGTCCCCAGCATGGTAACAGATCAGGAACCTCTCTGTCGCTTCTCTTTGTCAGGTATTTGCCACATAAAAGGGGGGTGGGGACATCCAGGTTAGAAATAATTCAGGAGCTAAGCTGGAAGGGTCTTTGCCAACAAAGGTCCATCAGGTCTGACTAGTCAAAGCTATGTTTTTTCCAGTAGTCATGTATGGATGTGAGAGTTGGACTGTGAAAAAGGCTGAGCACCGAAGAATTGATGTTATTTGCCACATAAAAGGGGGGTGGGGACATCCAGGTTAGAAATAATTCAGGAGCTAAGCTGGAAGGGTCTTTGCCAACAAAGGTCCATCAGGTCTGACTAGTCAAAGCTATGTTTTTTCCAGTAGTCATGTATGGATGTGAGAGTTGGACTGTGAAAAAGGCTGAGCACCGAAGAATTGATGCTTTTGAACTGTGGTGTTGGAGAAGACTCTTGAGAGTCCCTTGGACTGCAAGGAGATCCAACCAGTCCATCCTAAAGGAGATCAGGCCTAGGTGCTCATTGGAAGGACTGATGCTGAAGATGATACTCCAATACTTTGGCCACCTAATGTGAAGAACTGACTCATTGGAAAAGACCCTGATGCTGGGAAAGACTGAAGGCGGGAGGAGAAGGGGACGACAGCGGATGAGATGGTTGGATGGCATCACCGGCTCAATGGACATGAGTTTGAGTAAACTCCGGGAGTTGGTGATGGACAGGGAGGCCTGGCATGCTGCGGTTCATGGGGTCACAGAGAGTCGGACACGACTGAGTGACTGAACTGAACTGAAGCTGGAAGGGTGTCAGTTGAGAGGAAGGCCCAGGCAGCAGACCTACGGGTGGACAGCGGGAGTTGAAAGGAGCAGTGAGAGAGTAGATGGCTTAGACTTCTGGCTTCCATCTAGGATGCTGAAAGCTGGGAAGAGCATCCTACCACACTAAAAATAATTTTTTTAATTGCTAGGTAATTTGTAAAATTTTTAGTTTTGTTGACCCCATCAGTGAGCTGAGGTTGCCGAGCAACTGATTAACCTGAATTCCAAAGAAGGGCAGTCGCCTCCAAGAAGTAGGATATAGGCACTGGCACACCTGTGGAGAAAGGCAATGTCTCCATGCAAACAGGTAAGGAGTTCAACCACAAGTTTTATTGCTAAAGGCCCGGTGTGGCTATGAGAGAATTTGAGAGGATAGACTCCGTGGGAGTTACAGACGCTAAAAGTAATCACAGAAACAAAATAAACCAAAACCAAATTTTGTTCAACTCCTGACAAGATTGATTCAGTTCTCTACACTAACAGCCTAAGAAGAAGAGATATAAAGATTTCCAAGCAAAAATAATACTGCACTCAGTCTCTACTGTTCTACACATTATGGCCAGAAATTTAAAAAGTTACAGCACACACATAAAAAGGAACACAACAAAAACAAACAAACAAACAACAAACAAAAAACCCTATTTGTCAAGAGACAAAGCAATCGACAGAACCAGTCTCCAGACTTAGATGGCTCTCTGGAGTTATCTGCCAGAACATTTAAAACAGCTATGACAGTATGTGAAAGACTGTGTTGAAAAATATGGACAGCCTACAAAAAACAGAAAGGGACTGTTAGCAGAGAGAAGAGGACTATAAAAAGGAGTCATGTGGAAAAGTCTAGAAATTTTTAAAACATGTAGCAGAGACGAAGAATGTCTTGGCAGCCTTATCAGTAAACTCAACACAGCTGAGGAAAGAATCAGTAAACTTTACGATAGGTCAAGAGAGACTATCCAAATGGAAACAGAAAAAAGTAAAACAAAACAAGGAAACCCAAAACAGGGACCTCCCAGGTGTTCCAGTGGCTAAGACTCTGCACTCCCAATGTAGGGGGCCTGGATTCAGTCCCCGGTCTGGGAACTAGATCCTACTTGCTGCAACTAAGAGTTTGAATGCTGCAACTAAAGATCTCGCGTGCCACAATGAAGATCAAAGCTGCTGAGTGCCGCAAGTAAGACTGGTGCAGGCAAATAAATGTTTTTAAAAGCCTAGAAGATCCAAAGCTAACATCTGCATAATTTGAATTCAAGATAGAGATAAACACACACAGACACTATTAGTAGAAATAATGGTCAATAATTTTCCAAAAATAATGAAAGGACCACAGAGCCAAGAAATGCATGGAATCCAAAAAATATTAAATACCAGTGGAGAGGACTTCGCTGGTGGTGCAGTGGGTAGGACTCCACCTGCGAATGCAGGGGACACTAAAAGTGTCGATCCCTGACCTAGGAAGATTCCACTTGCTGCAGGGCACCTAAGTCCATGTGCCGCAACTACTGAGCCACGTGTTGCAACTACGGAAGGCCACGCGCCTAGAGCCTGCGCGCCTAGAGCCTGTGCTCCGAAGCAAGAGAAACCTCTGCAATGAGAAGCCTGCACACTGCAACTAGAGAAAGCCCGCTTGCAGCAACTAAAACCCAGCAAGCACAACCAAAAATAATAAATAAATAAGCAACAATATTTAAAAGTAGACTTCAAAAGAAGGATTGTTACCAGGGACGCAGAGGAACGTTACCTAATGATAAAAGGGTGTTCATTTCAGCAAGAAGGCTTAGCAATCATAAATATGTATGTGTACATCTAGTAACAGAGCTTCAAAAACATGAGCTAAAAATAGACCTAAAATAAAAAAGACAAATCCATAACACAGTTAGAGGATTCAAAGCTTCTCTCTCAGTAATCAATGAAACAAGTAGACAGAAAGAAAAAGTAAGAATACAGAAATCCAGAACACTATTAACTAGCTGTTCTGACTGACATTTTTATAGCACTTTACCAGCAGAGTAAACATCCTTTTCAACTGCGCAAAAACATTCACCAAGATACATCATCTTCTGGGCCATAAAACAAACCTCAACAAATTTAAAAGAATTTAAATCATAAAAAAACATATTTTGTGACTATAAAAGAATGAAAATATAAATAACAACAGAAAGAGATCTGGGAAACACCCCAGTACTTGAAATAAAACACAAGACTTCCAAATAACCCACGTGTCAAAGATAAAGTCCAAAAGGAAATTAGAAAAATATCTTCATTGAATAAAATTGAAACGTTGCAACCAGCCACCAAAAAAGCTCCCACTGTCCCTTGCCTTCTGTTTATTCATACTTTTGTATAGCTTTCTTCTGCACTCTATCAAAGTTAGTCTATGTGACCAATAAAACATGGCAGACAGGACATCATGTCCATAAAAAAATTTAGAAGACCACAACTTCCATCATGAGTGTGTATTCTCTCTGTCGTTTGGATCACTCACTCTGGGGAAAGCCAACTATTATGTTTTCAACAGCCCTATAGAGAGGCCCACATGGCAAGAAACTGAAGTTCCAGCCAACAGCCAGTGAAGAACAGGCCAGCCAGCAATCCCATGAGTGATCATGGAAACTGACTTACTGGCCCCAGTAGAGCCTTAAGATGACGGGAACCTTGGCCAGTAGCCTGGCTGCAGCTTCAGCAGTGACTGAGGCAGAACCACCCAGCTGGAGCAGTCCTGGATTCCTGATGCCAGAACCTTTGAGATGATAAATACTTCTTGTTTTAAACTGTTAAATTAGCACGTGTAGGGATTTGAGTATTGGGTCGGGTGCAGCTGTAACAGCACTCTGAAGTGTGGAAGTGGCAGTGGACTGACCTAGACTTGGGAAGTGTACCAAAAGCTCAAAATGCTTTGCAAAAGCTGCGAATGGAAGCCTCAAACCTGGGCCTCCTGCCCTGGGAGGGCGAAGTCTTACTCACTGGACCATCAGGGAAGGCCCTGCCCAGCATTCTTTTTTAACTAATTTCTTTTAATTGGAGGCTAATGACTTTACAATATTGTAGTGGTTTTTGCCATACGTTGACATGAATCAGCCATGGGTGTACCTGTGTCCCACATCCTGAACCCCCCTCCCACCTCCCTCCCCATCCCATCACTCAGGGTCATCCCAGTGCACCAGCCCTGAGCACCCTGTCTCATGCATCAAACCTGGATTGGCGATCTGTTTCAGATATGATAATATACATGTTTCAATGCTATTCTGTCAAATCATCCCACCCTCGCCTTCTCCCACAGAGTCCAAAAGACTGTTCTTTACATCTGTGTCTCTTTTGCTGTCTCACATATACCCTGCCCGGCATTTTATACTGCATTTAGTAAGAGAGGTGGGGCTTCCCTAGTGGCTCAGTGGTAAAGAATCCATCTGCCAATGCAGGAGACCTGGGTTCCATCCCTGGGTCAGGAAGATCCCCTGGAGTAGGAAATGGCAAGCCACTCCTGGATGCTTGCCTGGAGAATCCAAGGACACAGCAGCCTGGCGGGCTACAGTCCATGGGGTTTCATGACAGCATGCGCACACTCAGTGCGGAGGTGGGGTAGAGAGGAATGCATCTACTCCATCTTGTTCAGAACCAGAAATCTTTATTTTATGTTCTCCTTAACCCTGTGAGTCCAAGTGGGAATACTTCTGGATATAGAATCCTTTTAAGATCTTGTGGGTCACTCTGAGTCTTATTCAGGTCCACGCTATTAGACAAAAGCTATTACCAGGAGAAATATCAATAACCTCAGATATGCAGATGACACCACCCTTATGGCAGAAAGTGAAGAGGAACTAAAAAGTCTCTTGATGAAAGTGAAAGAGGAGAGTGAAAAGTTGGCTTAAAGCTCAACATTCAGAAAATTAAGATCATGGCATCTGGTCCCATCACTTCATGGGAAATAGATGGGGAAACAGTAGAAACAGTGTCAGACTTTATTTCTTGGGGCTCCAAAATCACTGCAGCCATGGTGATTGCAGCCATGAAATTAAAAGACTCTTACTCCTTGGAAGGAAAGTTATGACCAACCTAGAAGGCATATTCAAAAGCAGAGACATTATTTTGCCAACAAAGGTCCATCTAGTCAAGGCTATGGTTTTTCCAGTGGTCATGTATGGATGTGAGAGTTGGACTCTGAAGAAAGCCGAGCACCAAAGAATTGATGCTTTTGAACTGTGGTGTTGGAGAAGACTCTTGAGAGTCCCTTGGACTGCAAGGAGATCCAACCAGTCCATTCTGAAAGGAGATCAGCCCTGGGATTTCTTTGGAAGGAATGATGCTAAAGCTGAAACTCCAGTACTTTGACCATCTCATGCGAAGAGTTGACTCATTGGAAAAGACTCTGATGCTGGGAGGGATTGGGGGCAGGAGGAGAAGGGGACGACCGAGGATGAGATGGCTGGATGGCATCACCGACTCGATGGACGCGAGTTTGAGTGAACTCCGAGAGTTAGTGATGGACAGGGAGGCCTGGTGTGCTGCAATTCATGGGGTCGCAAAGAGTCAGACACGACTGAGCGATGAACTGAACTGAATGCCTACGATTGCTCTGAGCTAAGCCTTTCTCTCTTAGGCTTCTGCTGAATTGGATGACAGTCAACACCCTTGAGCTTTCTAGGATTCCTCTTGCTTGATTCAGAGGATCTGTGAGGCACACCCATCATTTCTTTTGAGGTCTTTTATCTGACTGAAGACTACTCTACTGCATTGTCTGAAATCTTCCCGAGATGCACATAAAAGATTTGATAGTTACATTCTCACTTTCCTTTGGACCATGTTTTTCTGGTACTGCTCTGGATTTGAGCTTTGCTGGGAAACCACTCTAACTTTACTATCATTTGCCAAGTAGAGGGGCTGAGAATTTTCAACCACAAAGTCCTGGCTCCTTCATATTTAACAGTTCTCCCTTTTAGCTCAGGATTTCTCAACCTCAGCACTATTGACATCTCAGGCAGGATAATTCTTTTTATTTGTTTATTGGTTGCATGGGGTCTTCATTGCCTCATGCAGGCTTTCTCTAATTGCAGTGAGTAGGGGACACTCTCTAGTTACAGTGCAGGAGCGTCTCCTTGCCATGGCTTCTCCTGTTTCAGAGCATGGACTCTAGACGTGCGGGCTTCAGCAGCTGCAGCCCACTGGCTCAGTAGTTGCGGCTCCCTGGCTTAGAGCTCGGGCTCAGTACTTGCGGTCCATGGGCTTAGTTGCTTCATGACATGCAGAATCTTCCCAGACGAGGGATGGAACTCATGTTCCCTGCATTGGTGGTGCATTCTTGTCCACTGTACCACCAGGGAAGTCCTAGGAGGGAGGAGGTGGTGTTGAGAGGGGTTTGTCCATTATAGAACATTCAGCAGCATCCCCAGCCCCTACTAACTAGATGCCAGTGGCAACCTCTCCAGGTCTGACAACCAGAAATGTCTCCAGACATTGACAAAGGTCTCCCCAGGAGGCACCATCATGTGCTCACCTGAAAACTGCTGCCATTTCCCTACTACCTCTTGTGTTTAAGCAGCAAGAAGACACCAAGTTGCGCCTTTCCATGATTTGGAAATATCCTTAGCCAGATCCCAGCTCATTAGGCACGTTTTCTGCCTTCCATTTACCCTGCATGCCACCAATAAAAGATCCCCTGTGCTGCAATGGAGAGCCAACACAGTCAAATAAATACAAGAAACCAGATCAACCTTAAGAGTTCTCATCACAAGGGGAAAAAACGTTGTTGGGTTGTTTTTTTTTAAGGTAAACAGATGTGGGAGGAAAACATCTGCAAATCACACATCTTACAAAGGGACTCATCTAGTCTGTATAAAGAATGCTCAAAACTCAACAGTGAAAAAAACAAACAATCCAGTTGAAAATGAGCAAAAGATTTGAACAGACATTTCACCACAGAGCATACAAAGATGGCAAATAAACACATTAAAATATGCTCCACATCAATAGCCAGTAGGGAAATGCAAATTAAAAGCACTGTGCATCCATTTTATGCCAGTTAATTAAAAGTTAGTGACCATACTAAAAGCAGGTCAGGATGCAGAGAAGCTAGACCGTTCAAACCTTGCTGATGGGAATGTAAAATGATATAGTCCCTCTGGAAAATAGATCGGCGGTTCCTTAGAAAAACTAAACACGTACTTACCATATGATCTAGCAATCATCCTCCTTGACATTTATTACAGAGACATTAAACTATGTCCCTGTAAAACCTGTACATGAGTGCTCCTGCCAGCTTTATTTGTAACAGCCCTAAATAAGAAACAACCCAAATGTTCTTCAGTGGGTGAATGGTTAAACAAATCACAGCACATTTATACCGTGGAATAATACTCAGCCAAAAAGGAACAAATTATTGATACCCACAACAACTGGATGGATATCGAGAGCATTCTTTTGAGTGGGGGTGGGGGGAGCACCAGGTTTGAAATGTTACATACTGTATGATTCCATTTATACAGTATAACACTGTTGAAATAACAAAAATATAGAAATGGAGATGGGTTGCCAGGGGTTAGGGGTCAGAGGAAAGAGGGTGTGGGCGTGGCTATAAACAGCATTTGCGAGCCTGGGATGACGGAACACTTCTGTATCTTGATCGTGGTTACATGGATCTACAAGTGGTTCCGACATTGGAATATAGTTATGCAAGATGTTACCCTTCGGGGGCGAGGAATGAGAGAACGAGATACAGGACCTCTATTATATTTTTTTGGAATTTTCTGTGAATTTGTAATGATTTTTTAATTTATAAAAGGAACTGTTACACCTGCAACAACTTGGATGAATCTCCACAGCATGATCCTGAATGAAAAAAAGCCCATCTCCAAAGGTTACATATTGTGGGATCCTACTCACATAACATTCTTTTTTTTTTTTTCATGGAACATGGGGTTTATTTAGCGGATCCCTATTGACTCGGTCCGGTCCGGTCCGGTCCTCCTCACCCCCGCCCCTCCCCCCTCTAATCCCCCACCCCCGCAGCCCTGTCACATAACATTCTTGAAACGATAAAATTGCAGAAATGGAGAATGATCCGTGATTTTCTAGGGATTAGGGATGAGATTGTGGGGAGAGGAGCAGATAACACAAGAGAGATGTTCACGGTCATGGAACACACACACACAAATGAGTGCAGGTAAAACTGACAAAATCTGAGTTAGGTCTGTCTATTTCCCGGCTGTGATACTACACTGATATACCCAACATGTGTAAATCTCAAATGCATTGTGTTAAGTGAATGAATTCTATTCAAAAAGTCTATAAGCTGTAGGATTCCATTTATATAATGTTCTGGAAAAGGTAAAGCTATAGGTACTGAAAATACATTCGTTGCTGCCAGGGTTGTGGGTGGGACAAGGAGTCAACTACAAATAGATTACACGAGAGAACTTAGGGAGGTTATGAAACCATTCTACGCATTGACTGTGGTGTTTGTACAATAACAAGAACTTACCATAGAACTGCACACTAAAAAGGGTGAATTTTACCACATATAGGTGCTTCCCTGGTGTGTCAGACAGTAAAGAATCTGCCTGCAATGCAGGAAATCTGGGTTTGATCCCTGGGTGGGGAAGATTCCCTTGAAAAGGGAATGGCTACCCACTCCAGTGTTCTTGCCTGGAGAATTCCATGGACAGAGGAGCCTGGCAGTTTACAGTTCGTGAGGTCGCAAAGAGTCGGATACAACTGAGTGACTAACACACAGTGTGAAACAAAACCACCACAAAAAAGAGTAGATCCGCAACCCCTAGTACGGCTGTTGTAGAAAGAAAGGAGCGAAGGAAAGAGAGGGAGGGAGGGAGGAAGGAAGAAAAGAGGAAAAGGAGGGAAGGAAGAACGAAAAATAACAACCGTTGGTGAGGATGTGGTGAGACTGAAATGTCGGTGGGAATGTAAAATAGTGCAGCCACTATAGAAAACGGTATGGTGAGTCCTCAAGAAATTAAAAGTAGAATTACTATATGGTCCATCAATTCTACTTGTGAGTTTATACTCAAAAGAATTTAAAGCAGGGTCTTGAGGAAAGATATTTGCACACCCACGTTCATGGCAGCATTATTCACCGGAAGCCGAAAAGGTGGACGGAAGCCGAAAAGGTGGACGCAACCCAAGTGCCCACCGATGGACGAGCAGATAAAATATGGTCTATACTTACAAGAGGACAGTATCCAGCCCTAAAGGAAGGGAATTCTGGCACAAGCTGAACCTTGAGGACATTGTGCTGAATGAAATAAACCATCACAGCAAGACACACAGTGTGTGATTCCATTCACATGAGGTACCTGGAGCAGTCAAATGCAGAGACAGAAAGTAGAATGGTGGTTGCTGGGGTTGAGGGGGCTGGGGAATGGGGAGCTGTCATTTAACGGGTATTGAGTTTCCATTTTGGGGGATGAGAAGAGTCTGGGAGACGGATGGTGGTGATGTTGCATGATAATGTGAAAGTACTGGACGCTACTGAACTGCCCACTTAAAATGATTAATGGTCAATGTTACGTGTATTTTACCACAACTAAGAGAAAAAAGAGAGGGTGGTGGTTTCTCACTGAAGTGCCTTGGACGTGATCCTGAAGGCTGACCAGCTGCGTGTCCGTGGGTATTGCTCTGCCCATAAATGGTTTTTACCGTGTTAATGGAAGAGATGAACAAGACTAAATAGGGGGGTGCTGCTTTAAGAGCCGTTACTGGGGTACGACGTCTGGTCACAGAGAAAAACTGCCCCCCCTGGGGATGCACTCCCAAGCTTCTGAAGGGAGGAAAGGGAGTGACGGTGTGAAAAGAACCGGCTGGAACAGAATGCGGAGGCGGCCGGGCCAGCCGCCAGGGCCCACTCAAGCCCCGTCGCCTGGGAACACTCCCAAGGCCCTGACCCTCAGGACCAGCTCCAAGCCTCTCAGCCTGTGATGGAGCCTGTCTGGCTCACTCCTCTGGGTTTGGCTACCATCCCTCTGGGTTTCTACCTTCTATTCCAGCACATACCCCGCTTCATAGTTCTCTCCCACACCTGTAATTTGAAAATCCAGGAGCCCCACAGCCTTTTGCCTGGCAACCCTATTCTTCCTCTGTTATCTGTCACCATCTCTACAAAGACTTCCCTGGCCTCCCCACGCTGCTCCTTAGGGTTCCAGCAGTCCACTCACCATTATCCTTATCATAGAGAATACCGTTTATTTTCATTTTTTCACAAAATACTTAGTGGGTACCTCTTGTCAGCCAGGCACTCTTCTAAGGCTCTGGGGGGTTAGCAATAAAGAGAACAGTCCCAAATCCCTGCCCTTGAGGAGCCCATGTTCTGGAGGGACCACTCCCCGGGCTCAGAGGACAGCGCACAGCAGGGCCCCAGCTGTTGGTGCCGAGGTGGCAGGTGCAGATGAACCTGATGCAGCCCAGCAGAGCCCAGGAAGAGCTGAGATCATGCTGACAGGGAGACAGAAGCCCGAGCAGGCGGAGGAGCCAGGAGAGGACTGAGGCAGACAGAGGGAGGGGNTGGTGCCGAGGTGGCAGGTGCAGATGATCCTGATGCAGCCCAGCAGAGCCCAGGAAGAGCTGAGATCATGCTGACAGGGAGACAGAAGCCCGAGCAGGCGGAGGAGCCAGGAGAGGACTGAGGCAGACAGAGGGAGGGCTGGGGTGTTCGCCGTGCCTGCCCTCCAAGTCGCCTCCTTGTGTCTTTTCTGACCCATGGTGTCTTTTTTTGTTTTTACCACCTACTCATCTCCGCCCTAATAAGAAAGGGCACGGACGTATAAGAAGCTGTGCAGCTTTCAGCTTTCGGCTCAGAGGAGGCAAAGGTGCAACTTTCTTCAGTCGTCCCAAATCCGGGTTCACCAGCCGTCTTCACCATGCTGCCGAAGTTTGACCCCAACGAGATCAAAGTCGTGTACCTTTTGCACTGGTGCACTGGTGGGAAAGTCCGTGCCATGTCTTCCCTGGCCCCCAAGATTGGCCCCCAGGGTCTGTCTCCAAAAACGGCCGGTGATGACATCACCAAGGCAACTGGTGATTGGAAGGGTCTGAGTATTACAGTGAAACTGACCATTCAGATCATCAAAGGCCTCACGGAACCACCAAGAGACAGAAAGAAGCAGCAAAACATTAAGCACAGTGGAACCATCACTTTTGATGAGATCGTCAGCACTGCCCAGCAGATGCGGCATCAGTCTCTAGCTAGAGAACTCTCTGGAACCATTAAAGAGATCACCCAGCCTGTGGGCTGCAGTTGATGGCCGCCACCCTCATGACATCATAGATGACATCAACAGTGGTGCTGTGGAGTGCCCAGCTAGTTAAGAACTGCAAAGGAAAAAGAAAAATAAAGGATTATTTGACAACCAAAAAAAACAAAAACAAGAAGCTGTGCAGTAGTCTGGTCTTGGTCCACCTCCCCTAAAAGGCAGAGCTGAGCACCCACGTGAATGCACACCCCTCCATCTGGGTGTGGTGTGGATTTGCTTCCCACACTTGCTGGGTATCAAACTGGCCGACCGAGTGGGTGGTGAGGGAGAAGCTGTACGTCACAAGCTCTTCCGATTATTCAGACACGGCCAGGTGGGCAGATTACTCAGAGCAGCCTGAGTTGTTCAAATCTCCCACCATCTGGCCTAGCCTCTCACCAGGACTTTCTCTGTCCTCACCTTCTGCCACTACCTCTCCCCACATCCCTCACCTCCTTCGGGTCTCTCTTCACATCTCATCTTGTCAGTGAAAGGGTCCTATTCCATTATTCTTTAAAAAGTTTTTATTTTATATTGCAGTATAGACAATGAACAATGTTGTGATAGTTTCAGGTGAACAGTGAAGGGACTCAGCCATACATACACATTCTCAGCCATACACATACATTCTCCTCCAAACTTCCTCCCATCCAGGCTGCCACGTAACACTGAGCAGAGTTCCCTGGGCTGTACAGTAGGACCTTGTTGCTTATCCGTTTCAAATACAGCAGTGTTCATGCTTTCGGCTGTGTTGGGTCCTTGTTGCTGCACCGGCATTTCTCTAGTTGTAGCGAGTTTTCTACTTGCGGTGCGCAAGCTTCTCATTGCAGTGGCTTCTCTTGTGAAGCATGGCTCTAGGGCATGCAGGCTTCAGTAGTTGTGGCTCACAGGCTCTAGAACACAAGTAAAGTAGTTGCGGTGCATGGGCTTAAACACTCTGAGGCACGTGGGATCTTCCCAGATCAGGGATCGAACCCAAGTCGCCTGCACTGGCTGGCAGATTCTTCCCCACTGAGCCACCCGCGAAGCCCCATCCCTTTTAATACAGTAAACTTTCTACCTTTGTTCTCCATTTCCCGTCCACCTTGTCTGCTTCTCTCCACACACCTCTTTCCATCTAATGTTAACAGGAGCGTGCTGTTAACAGAGGCATGTGACATTTTTAGGAACTCAACTGGCTGGTCGTTATACAACACAATCATTAAAACTTATATCATACCAACTTCATCGAGTTAATGATATTAAAAACAAAGATGGAAAGTGCTCAAACTCAACACTTCCTAATTTCTTACTACCTTTTGCTACTATCTATGATCTTGGGAATCTTTAGGACTGTAGAAATATGTAATATATAACGGAGGTGACTGCCTTTCTGTTCAAATCTGCATTCAGTGGCATCACTCTGGTAGGCTGAAGTATTTACACCACAGAAATCAGTAAGTGGGATGAATCAGGTTTGGGTTTATTGTCCTATTGATTGTCTGTCTAGGCCAGGAGTTGGTCCTGGACCAAATCCGGCCCACTATTTTTGTAAATAAATTTTATTGCAACACAGTCAGGCCCACTCATTTCCTTATCTGTGGCTGCTTTCACATTCCAAGAGCAGTTGAGCAGTTGCAACTACATGGCCTGCAAAATTTAACGTATTCACTATCTTGCCAACCTCTGGTCTAGCCTTAAGAACACCATGGAGGAAATGTTCGTCGGTGGCTAAGTCATGTGACTTTGTGACATGTGAGTCACACTAAGTTATGTGACTCTTTGCGACCCCATGGACTGCAGCACGCCAGGCTTCCCTGTCCTTCACCATCTCCCTGAGTTTGCTCAAACTCATGTCCACTGAGTTGGTGATGCCATCCAACCATCTCTTCCTCTGTCACCTCCTTCTCCTCCTGCCTTCAATCTTTTCCCAGCATCAGGGTCATTTCCAGTGAGTTGACTTTGTGCATCAAGTGGCCAAAGCACATGGAGGAAATGTTAATAATGTAAATGTGTCCTGTCTATAGCTGTTACAGGCAGATCTCATGGTATTTCACTTTCCTGCACTTCACAGAGAGTGAGGTTTTTACACACTGAAGATTTGTGGAAACCCTGTATTCAGCAAGTCTGTCAGTGCCATTTTTCCAACAGCATTTGCTCACTTTACGTCTCTGTGTCTCTTTTTGGTAATTTTTGCAATATTCCAAACCATTTCACTATTCTACTCGTTATGGTGACTTGCGATCCTTGATGTTACTCCTACAACTCACTGAAGGCTCAGATGATGATAAGGGCTTTTTTTGATCAATTAAGTATTTTTAAATTAAGGTATGCACATTTTTTAGACATAATGCTATTATTGCACATTTAATAGACTACAGTAGAGTGTAACTTTTATATACACTGGGAAACCAAAAGACTCTGGTAATTCACTTTATTGCAGTGGTCTGAAATTGAACCCGCCATATCTCTGAGGTATGCCTATTCACTGTAAATAGCCACACATACCCAGAAAAGGCTGAGCAAATATACTCCCGGTATTTGAAAACGGTGACAGTAAGCAAGTCGATCGGATCATTGAGAAATGAATTCCAAAATCTTCATTCCTCCACTTTTTCACTTTCTTCTTACTCTTTAGTATGAATGAAAACATCAACATTCATGTTGGAATGATACCTGTTCATCAATTACAACCATAAGTTCGCTATGGATACAAGAGTTAGGCAAAATTTGAGAAAAGTATACTGGAAGAGTAAACTGGCCCTACGGGATTCACAATAGAGCATTTGTAGAATTTTATTATTTTAGATTTCTTTCAGTAAAATTTATGATAAACACACATTCACACACACACACACACATACTTTGTTTCAGACAGCCCATTATTGAATCTTTACAAGAACACATACTGTCTCTTCTCCACTAGAATGTAAGTTCCGTGATGGCAGAATTTTTTTTTTATTCCAGCACTTAGAACACACCGGACACACAGCAGATGCACATGAACGAACATGTATGACATGAATGAACAGATGGGCACAGTTGAGAACCAGGTTTCATGGGCTGATTGTCAGACCTTATGTTTCCAGCTCTACCATTCTCCAGCTGTGTTGGCCTTGAGCAAATTATTTACTTTCTTTGAACCCTGATTTCTTCATTAAAAAAGGTGGGGGGGAATCGTCCTACCCTGCAGGGAAATAGTGACAGTGTATGCCTCTGCCTGGCACCTACTAGGTATCTGCACAACCAGGAGTCACCTTCTCATCCACCACCCCTGCCACACACATACTCCTTGGAGACCTGCCACTGTCACACATTTCAGTGATGTCACAGCCCCCCTCCCTGGGAGCACCAGCACAAGCATCCTGATGCCCAGCCTGAGTGTGGGCTGGGCTGGGGGCAGACAGGGCGCAGGCAGGGCCAGGTACCAGTCTTGCACCATCTGTCCAATATGTGCCACAGCTCTAGCGTGCGTTCACTGACAAAGAAGAAGCCCAAGAATAAGGTGATTTCCAAGGTTGGACTTGGGACTGGATCTAGTGGAGGTCTCAACAAGGCATCCAACCACGCCCAGGGTGGGGGTCTTTCTGCCTAGGGGGAGGGGGAGAGGTGAAGGGAGGTCAAGAGAGTTATAACAGGCTCCCCATTTCCACCCCCAAACCAAGGTGACAAAAATCACAGTCTAGGGTTTATCAACCCAAGCCCAGTGGAGAGGCATGACCGGCGTTCAGGGGGCTCATCCTGTGTTAGCATTTCCCCCCACCTGCTCCTTTCCTCTCTCTGTCAGATGCAAGCTAAGGAACCACAGGACAAGATACATCAGCCTGTCAGCAAAGTAATCGTGCGGAACCGACTTAAAATGGTGAGATGTCACATTTGGGTGCCCACTAAAGAAAGCCTGAGCCCCCACACTGTGCTGCTCGGGGCTGCCACAGGTGACCCAGAAGGAGTCAACCGGCCTCACCATGAGCTGAGCTGAGCCAAATTCCAGGTGGGGGTTGGGAGGCTATCCCAAGAAGCTGAAGCNAAGCCTGAGCCCCCACACTATGCTGCTCGGGGCTGCCACAGGTGACCCGGAAGGAGTCAACTGGCCTCACCATGAGCTGAGCTGAGCCAAATTCCAGGTGGGGGTTGGGAGGCTATCCCAAGAAGCTGAAGCTTCCTTTTTTTTTTTTTTCCTGTCACTTCATCCCTGGCAGGTATTAAAACACTTGTCGCTCTTGAAGCTGCTCAAAAGCTCGAACCCTCGGATCCAAGAACTGCATAGCCTGGCCAGAAGGTGTTGGAATTCACTGCTCAGGATTTCAAAGATCCTGGGGATCTCCTCTGGGTGAGCTTGGCCCACCCATGGGCCCCATCATGGGCCCAATAGCCGTCTTTACTAGGAACAGGCACTGTCCTAAAGAGTTTAGAAACCCGCTTTTTGACAAGGCTCTGGGAGAAAGGGAGCCATTTAGTAGCCCTATTTTAGTGATGGAGAATTGGGGCTCAAGAGATGCTGTAACTTGTTCCATTAACTGAACTGCTAAGTGGCAGAGCTAGGATTTGAAGCTGTTTCCAGCTGAAATCAGAGCTGTTGTCATAAGCATGGTCATAATCATCCAGTCATAGGACTAACTACCATCTGGGGCTCTGAGCAAGCGGGCCCCCTTCCCGCCCCTCCCAGTTCATCACCACCCACAGATTCACCCACAGACTAGTCATCCTGCTGAGGCCAAGCTCCCTCCCACTTCACAGCGATGCTAAGGAAGCTGACATTTATAAGGCACCTGCTAAGGGCTTCCCTGAAAGCTCAGTTGGTAAAGAATCCACCTGGGTTCAATCCCTGGGTTGGGAAGATCCCCTGGAGAAGGGAAAGGCTACTCACTCCAGTATTCTGNTGAGGCCAAGCTCCCTCCCACTTCACAGAGATGCTAAGGAAGCTGACATTTATAAGGCACCTGCTAAGGGCTTCCCTGAAAGCTCAGTTGGTAAAGAATCCACCTGGGTTCAATCCCTGGGTTGGGAAGATCCCCTGGAGAAGGGAAAGGCTACTCACTCCAGTATTCTGGCCTGGAGAATTCCATGGATTGGGTTGGGAAGATCCCCTGGAGAAGGGAAAGGCTACTCACTCCAGTATTCTGGCCTGGGGAATCCCCTGGACTGTATAGTCCATGGGGTCACAGAGTCGGACACGACTGAGCGACTTTCGCTTTCACTCTTCAAGGGCCAGGTACCCTGCAGAGCATTTTCCCACCTAATCTACTCCATAAAAACCCTATTAGGTGGACAGAATTATCTCAGTTTTCAGATGAGGGAACTAAGGCTCTGACAGGACACCTTTCTTGCCCCAAATGACAAGAGGCAGAAGCAAGTCTGAACCACAGCGTGTCTCCAAAGCCTGTGTTCTCCAAGTCGCCTTTGGCCTTGCAGGACTGTGGTGAGGGTCCATGGGCCCCCAACCAGCGGTGGCCATGACTATCCTCAGTATTGTCTAACCCTGAGCGTGAGGCCTCTCCCTCCCAACATGTGCTCAGCTAGGACGGGGTGGCCACGTTGCAGGGGACTCCAGTCTGTGACAGATGCCCTTTTGGAAAGTCTAACACCTCTGGCGAACCCCACTCCTCTGGTTTCCTTCCTCTAAGTTGACCTCCTCGATACAGATCAGGAAACACCGAGCCCAAAGGGTCAGGACCATCTAGTCCCAGAGTTTTCCAACCCTTTTTAAAGCAGCCAGCCCTAACTGGCCCCAAGCCCCAACTGTGTTGTTGAGAGGAAGCTATCCTGCCCCTCCAGAAGTGAGGTGGGACCGGCGAGGCGGGGGAGGATGGGGGTGGTCATTGGAGCTACTTTCTAAGATGTCTTGGAACAAAAAAACAACTAAAACAACAGAAAAAAAAACTGGACCAGTCCACTCTGTCAACTGAAATCCAGAGGCCGAGCCCTAACCTAGTGGCCGATGCAGGTAATACACGTTTCTAGGGTCCTAACCACTAGCCGTGGTCACAGGCTTTTCTGGCCTCTCCCATCCCTTCTGCCAGTGCTTGTCGCCGCATCCCCTGCCCCCAGGCGCAAGGCTTCTGAGTGGTGGAGAAGCTGCTTTCCGGGCTCTCTGTGGCTTTCCTGACAGGCCCCCTGAACCGGCGGCAGCGCAGCTGTCTCGGGACTAGCGTAGGACCGGAGCCTCGGTCCTATGCTGCTGACTGCTGTTCCTCTCTCTGCCAGGTATGATAAGGTCTGGGATGAAGTGGAACAAAATAACAAAGAGCTCCAGGAGGAGGCTGGGTGTTCCTACCAGAAACTGGACTCCAAGAAATTGAAGCCCACAGGGGAGCCTGAGGAGTGTGAGGAGTCGAGGCCCAGGGCACAGGAAGCTGTGTCACAGAAAGAGGAGCAAATGGAGCCTGAGGCCCCGATGACATCCAGGGGTCACGGCCTGACCACGGGTCCCAGAGCCCAGGCAAGGCAGCCACCCCCTGGGGACCCCCGAGTCATCTTCCGGAAGACCCACCAGGACAGAACTCCTGTGGAGGGTGTGAAGCAGCTGGAAAGAGTGAACCAGCGGGTCTGGTTTGAGGGGCTGCCCACACGAGTCCACCTCCCAGGGCCCCGGGTGATGTGCAGATCCTCCGCCTTGCGCTGGGTCAAGCGCTCCTGCACCCGCTTCTGCTCGGCGTCACTGGAGATGCCAATGGTCCATCTGTACAAGGTGTGACACCACCACCGGCAGGCCAGGGTGAAACGCTGGCCCCGAGCTGGCCCCAGCGCCAGGGGGCGTAGGGTCCAGAGTCTTGGGGGCTGTGGCTGGCGGTGCTGGCAAGCCCGACCTTCCGCCCAGAGAGGGAAGCCCAGAGGCGGAAGCAGGGCCATGCAGCAGGGCAGTGGACCTCTCAGGACCCGAGTAGGGGCTCTGGGGAAGGAGGACACTGGGAAATGCGGTCCTGAGGCGGGGCATCCATTGCCTAGAGGCCTAGGAGAGACCAAACTGCTGTGGTTCAGAATCTCATTGAGAAATGAGTCCAGGGATTTCCAAATGTGGGGGGAAGTGGGGAGAGGTCAAGCAGGGCTCTGCTGCATCCCGTCCCCTCTTCAGTCTACACTTTATTTACTCATGCCTCAAACAAGACCTGGATTCCCTGGTGGCTCGACGGTAAAGAATCCCCCGCCAATGCAGGAGACCTGGGTTCAATCCCTGGGTTGGGAGGATCCCCTGGAGGAGGAAACAGCCACTCACTCCAGCATTCTTGTCTGGGAAACACAGACAGACAGAGGAGGCTGGTGGGCTATGGTCCTTGAGGTCATGAAGAGTCAGACACCACTTAGGGACTAAACCACCACCAGCACCACCACCAACCACAAATAGGATTTACTCTGAACAAAACGTTCCTTAACAAAAGAAATACTTCAGCCCCTTTGCTGAGTTTCCAAGAAAGGAAGAGGGTCAGGGGCCTGGGGATCCAGCTGAAAGGAGGTTGCCCCATCAGCAAAGCTGGCATCTCCAGTGGGCTGGGCGTCACAATGCCCCGGGTCCCCGAGCCCTCTCCCTGGCCTGCAGCGCCCCCTGGGGGTGGTCTTAACTGCCGACTGATGCTGAGGTCTCTGTTCGCAGGTGTGACCTTGGATGGCAGCCGAGGTGTGCTGTGGAAAGCGCTGGAAATGGCACAATCATGGACCGAGAGGGAAGGGCGGGAGAATTCCTAAGTCTACAAATAAAATCTCCCATATGCCACTGGCTCTGCCTGTTTTTCTGGGGCTGGACAGGATGGAGGAAAGAGTCTCTCCGACAAGGTAAGGACTGGGGGTGGGGGTGTGAATCACTACTTCAGGGTCATCTCAGTCTGTCCCCAGGTCCCCGACGTCAGTGTAGAACCCGAAGCAAAGAAGCCAGGCGGCTGTTCCCCTCCCCCACTCCACAAGCTGGCCTCCTGAGCGGGGCACTCCATGAAGTCACAGAAGGGGAACTTGGTTGTGCTTCCTGGCTGCCTGGCGCCTCACAATGGCCCTGCAAGGCTAGGGGAAGAGGAGACCACTGTGGCTCCGAGGTGGGACGGTCCTGGGAAGCGGCACGGTGAGAGCTCTAAACCAGGTCTCCTGGCTGCTCCTCATGCCACCTCCTGAAGGGGAAAAGGTGCAACGCCGCATCCAGCCTGCCAAACACGTGCACTGCACCCTTATTATCACGGCGCCCGATGTCAGTAGATGTCAGCTGGAAATGCGAACCGTGCCCTTCCCAGGTCACGGGGAAGCACCAGTCAGGCCGGGAACTGGTTTTTTGTCTCACTGCTCACATGTGACAGACACAGCGCGTCCATCCTCCAACCCCACATCCGGTCGGGTCGCCCCTGCTGTCGGTGGGAGCCACAGGGCCCTGAATGTGCTGTTAGGGAGAGCAAGACCGAGGGGGCCCAGGCTTTCTCTGGACGAAGACTGTCATCCTCCGTCTTCCCCTGGAGGCAGGCAGGTGCCCTCGGGGAAGCAGCAGGGCCACGGAGGGGCGCAGAGCCTCCGACCCCACCCCCAGGGAGTCAGGGCAGTGATGGAGACCCTCAGATTGGGAGGGAGGGGGAAAGACAGGAAAGGCTCCCGCTGAATCCACAGGTTCACATCCCTCCTCCCCACTGGGGCCCAGCACTGTGACTGAGTATCCCTGGGGTGGGCATCAGCGGAAACCAGGCCACCGCAGACAGCCTGGCATGGGACCACTCTGTACCTCACTGTTCCCCACCTGTGGTCACCAGGTGCAGAGTTCCTGTCCCGGGTATCCCACCCCTATCCCTCCACCCAACTTCCATTCCTGCAACCCAACCTCAAGCTATATGCCCGCTCCAGCCTTACTCCTGGGTACTCCCCATTTTGACTCCCTTGCCTGGCATCATCAATGCCATCAACTTTCTACTCAACCTTTTCTCCCAAGTGCCTTCCATTCTGTCAAACTTCAAGTAACCTTCTGTCTAGTGGGCTATCAGTGAGCAACCAGGGCAACTCGCTCCCAAATCAACCAACCCACCCTGGGGGCAAAGGGGGCTGCACTAATCTTCATTCGAACCTTCCCCCAGGGAGCCCCAAGTAGGGGATGAAAAGCCCTGAGCCTAGGGGAGACTGGCAACTTCTGCTTTGCCCAGCTGGGAGCCAGAGCTGGGCCTGAGCGGCCCATGGGGAGGCCATCAAGTGAGCAGACAGGAGCCTGTGTGCCTAGGCTGGCTGGGACCCAGCGTGGCCAGCGTGCTGCAGGGGGAGGCAGGATGCAGGGCTCATGCATGTGAATAACTCCCAGCAGTTCCCTCCTTGGAGCCTTATCCCTTCTGCTGCTGCTGCTGCTAAGTCACTTCAGTCGTGCCCGACTCTGTGTGACCCCATAGACGGCAGCCCACCAGGCTCCCCCATCCCTGGGATTCTCCAGGCAAGAACACTGGAGTGGGTTGCCATTTCCTTCTCCAATGCATGAAAGAGAAAAGTGAAAGTGAAGTCGCTCAGTCTGTCTGACTGTTAGCGACCCCATGGACTGCAGCCCACCAGGCTACTCCGTCCGTTGGATTTTCCAGGCAAGAGTACTGGGGTGGGGTGCCATTGCCTTCTGCCTGCTGGTATTTAGGCTCAGGCAACCCGCCTCCCATGATCCCAGAACCAGGATCTCTCCACTACCACTCTCCCTTTGTTTAACGACCTCAACCTGAGGCTCTGCTTCAGGGTTCAGTTAGATCCTGATTTGGTCAGGATGCTGCAAATGATCTCAGAGATAAAGAAACTGACTACAGGAGAAACGGCCAACCAACAGTTAACTAGGGAAAAATGTTAAATGTTTGAATTTTTAACAAGCCACATGATCTCTCAGAGCCTATTTCATCTGTTTATAAAAAGAGGGATACCAAGAGCCATTCCAGAGGGCTCTGAGCAAGTCAGGCTTGATGTAGCTGAAATTAGCTTGCGGGATGTTGAACGTTTGGCCTTTTTTCCATGCCTCCTTGTCATAATAAAGCCCCAAGGCCAGTACTGGCTCTGTTTCTCACTTATGGGCAGTTGGCTAACTGCCCACCTTTAGGGAACCAGCTGCTTGTTTAAAAAGCCAACCTTATGTTCAAGTTCACAACCTTTTGCTACAATAGCATCTGGATCCTGGAGGCTGCCCCTCTCCCAGTGTGGGCCATGAACTATTTAAACATGTTTGGAAAATGAAATGGGGACGAAGTTGCTGAGGCAGACAGGCCTGGCTTCTTATCAGCTGTTTGATGCTGAGGAAAGCTGTTTATTCCTACACCTGTTTCATTGTCTGCATAATGGGGAAAACAATGGTGCCGCTGTCACTGGATTAAGTTAGAAACGTGTCACTCTACAGCACGTGGCACATTGGAGCTCAATACTTTGTTGCTGTACTTACGTTATGGGCACAGTTCTGTCCCCCATCTAACAGCCAAGGCTCTGAAGAAAGGGGTTTCCTCTGTAAAATGGGGAGGGGGTCATGGTGCCTTAATCCTAACTGCTTAGATTCATGAATCACTTCTTACATATCACGCAGTGCTTTACATATGACATCTCACTGAACCCTCACAAAAAGCCAGGGACGTTCAACCCAGGAAAGGTTAAGTAGCTTGTCCAAGGTCTCAGAGCTAGCAATGGGACTCCAGGACTTAACCGGGTACTCCACGGCTGCTCTCTAAAGCCTTCTAACATCGGGCCCCCTAGACTTGTCCTTGGCTTGGCCAGGTAGGCAGGACAACGATTAAAGCTCTCAGCTCTCTCTACCCTTGTCTCAGTACTGTTTCATCACCCTTTGCTACTTTCCTACACAAAACCTCAAACAAGACAGTAGCTTTTTTAAAAAAAATACCTATGTACTTTTAATTTGGCTGAGCCAGGTCTGTTGCAGCATGTGGGATCTAGTTCCTCCAGCAGGGACCAAACCTGGGCCCCCTGCCTTGGGAGCATGGAGTCTTAGCCACTGAAGCACCAGGGAAGTCCTCCAAGGCAGCAGCATTTAATTCCCCCTCCACAAGGCCGCTCTCTTTTGGGCCCAGAATTGGCCTCTACACCCACAGACCCTAAGGCTCTGTGGTCCCTGGGCTAAGTGCCGACTGCCCTCTAGGAATGCCAGGAGGAAGCTACCCTGATCTGGGGAGTCACTAAAGAGAGTGTAAGACTCACCTTCCAGGGGAAGTTAACCTGTTTTAATTGTCCCTCCCATAAGACTCAAAGGGACCTGGAGCTTCCCTCCACCCCATTCCCGGTGCCATTCTGGGCCCCCGTTTGGCTCTGATCTGGACAGGCCTGCCTAGAACTAGGGGTTCGAGGCATCCTCTGAGTTAGACATCCCTTTCTCCCTTAACATCCTTCTTTCAGTTCACAAACGAGTCTGAGTACCAGCTATGTCCTAGTTTCTACTTCTCTCTCCAAATAGCTGGAGTTGAGTAGTGAACGGGGAGAACAGGGAGTCTAGCCATCACACCCTGACAAAGTCAAGAGCTACACCAACTCAGTGGGCGGGTGGAGGTAACTTTCTGATCTAGGTATTCTTTATCCTTTGGAAATAAAAACATTGCTGACATCCTCATGTTCACTTGAAAATCTGTGGCCATGTTTAATGTACTGCCTATTAGTTTTTCTTGGAAAACAAGTTAATATTTACAATGCTTTTTACATCCTTAGTATTTACAATACAGTAGGATGAGAAAGTACGATTACAAAGTAGATTGTTTAACCAATAAGAATGTAAACATTTTTGACTATTAATGTATTCAGAATGAGTTTACTAATTTCATTACTGAAACCCAAATCCTGGTCTGCCAGCTCCTAATGTAACCTTGGGCAAGTTCCTTACAGTTTCTTCACCTGTAAGACACAGATGGTTTTCCTACTTCTTCCTTTTTTTTTTCAGTCACACCGAGCAGCATATGGGACCCTAGTTCCCCAACCAGGGATCAAACCCGTGCCCTCTGCACTGCGAGTGCGGAGTCTTAACCACTGGACCGCCAGGGAAAGTCCCAATACTTCCTACTTGGGAAGGTTGTCGGGAAGATTAAGTGAGCAAGGAGCCGTACAGCACTTCATCTACTGTTGGACATCTCTTGTACTCAGTGGATGCCATTACTTCCTCTCTGGAATTTGCCTCTGGACACTGCTTTGTCACTTTAGAATTCATCAACATCTCAGTAAGGTAGCAGCTCAGTCATTATTTAAAAAAAAAAAAGAAGAAGAAGAAGAAAACACGTTGGCTCCCCTGACTTTTGACAGTTTCCAAAAAAGATCCAACTGACACTCTAGAGGCAGAGACCCGTCATCAGAGAAGACAGGGTGGCGGGGTGTCACAAGCCCTTGTGGGCAAGTCCCGAAGAGGTGTGCCACCACAGCTGACAAGTGGGCTCTGAGGCTTCCCTCAAAATAAAGGGCGTCACCTGCCTGTGGAGCCTCTGGGGTCTGGGGGAAACCCACTGACACAAGGGAAGCCATCTCAGCCCAGTCTCACCTCCTGGACTCTGCAGCCAGATTTAGCGGCCCATTAACAACCCGCTCCCTCCCCGCTTGGCCAGGGCACCCTGTTTCTGAGGCACCTCACCCAAGCCTTTTCCCAGCTTCTGCCCAGCTTCTGCCTGGGCATGTTCACTCTTCAGCTTTCATCCTGTCAGCCTCCACTTCCTATCCTGCAGTGCTGGGAGCCAGGAGGCTGGAAAGGCTTCTGGGGGAGATGGCACAAGTTCCCATCTACGTAGCCCTAACTCTGAAAAAGGAACTCCGTCAGCGTGCTCAGGGAAGCTACAGAGGGCCCGAGGCGAGCAGCAGTGATTTCCAGGAGGAAATGGGTCTAGACCGGTGCATTTCACTGGGCACAGTCAGAAATCAATGGCAAGTGGGAAAGGCATCCTGAGTCATGGCGGTCACCCAAGGCAAAGTGGAGAAGGCAACAGGTGGGGGTGGGACACAGGAGTTCCCTGCACTCCATGTTTTAACCAACTGGAGGAACACCTGGGCTCAAGAAGGGAAGAAAAAGGTGGCGGCCTAATAATTCTTAATAGCTCCTGACTCTAATGAATGTCTGACTCTCCTGACCCCTCCCAGTCCCAAGCATGGCGTTATAAAATAAAGCGCAGGCAGAACCGTGGAAAATACTGTATTTATGTACACAGGAAGGGCAGCTGCAAGCCCCCCCAAAGAGGACACTCCACCTCAAAGAAATACCTTGGTAGCAAATTCCTACCTCCTTCGGTACAATCAAGTACACCTCAAGCTGGAAGGCTGGGCTCCCTGGGTCTGGGGCGCTCACGGTTCCCTCCCACTGTGGGATTCCAAATAAGGCAGGAAAAGGGAATTGCCACCAGAACGGAGGTCCTGTGGGAGCTGGAGTGCCTGGTCATTCCTAGAGAACAGGTCGTGACTCCAGGTCAAACAGGAGATGGGCAGCGGTGCTGGGATTCCTCTCTGGGTCCTCTGGCCCACTATGTGGAAAGCTGGCAGCAGGATGGGGACCCAGTAGAGAGAACCAGAAGTCACGGGGTTCAGGGGTGTGTGTGCGCATGCGTGCAGCAGAACACAGGTTGTGCGTTTTGGGGGCTGTTTTTTTTTTTTTTTGCTTGATGCCTCCACCTGCCATTCTCTGCCTGACAGCAGCCTGCTACTAACTGGGCACCTAGATCTCTTTCTGTGGCTTTGGATCCAGAAATCAAGGGTTGTTCCAACTGAACAGCCGCAGTCAGGGCAACGTGGAAAAGGTATGTAACTGCTGTCCCAGGAGGTAAGACAGATGGCTGAAGGAGTGGTTCTCTCCGATCAGTTATCTTTGATTTTTTTCTTTTCCTTTTTAAAATAACAGGCTGGTGACACGTATGGTGGCTCAAGAGTGACATGGTTCCGATTCTGCTATTACCCTGAAAGAGGTGCCCACGCCGGCCTCCCAGACACCAAGGCTTCTGCGGACAGAGGTGGTTCTTGCAGCTCTGATCCTGCCCCGCTACCCACCTTCTTGACGGGGGCCTCACTCTCTCCCCGACACCAACCAAGACTTCACATTTCCCGGGTTCCTCTCAGGCCTGGGCTGGACCTCATCTGGCGGTCCGAGCAGCCCAAGGGGTTGGAGGGGTGGTCAAGTGCCCAGCAGGGTGTCCAAAGGACCCAACACTACACACTGGACTTCGGGGCTGAGTTGAGGGGGATCTCCTTGAGCTCCGACCGCATGCATAGGTACTCCCCGATGACAGCCATGAGCGCAATGCACACGGCCTGGACCAGCCACCAGGTCAGCGCCGAGGGGAAACGGGAGCTGTAGAGCCAGCAGCCCAGGAGGTGAAAGAAATGGACAGTGACCGTGAAATCCAGACACTGCTTCCCTCGCCGGATGAAGTACAGCAAGCCCAGGGCACTGTGGGGAAAGGACGGCAGTGAGCTGTCACTGGGTTGTCCTGGCCTTCGATTAGCTTATCTGGGGGGGTGTGGGGGGACAGGATGACAGCGCAGGGGTCAGAAGCAAGCGAGAGAAGTGGGAGGCAGGGGCTACACTGTCAGATGCCCAGAGAAGCCCGGCAGGTAGTGCTGAGAGTGAGTCAGGCGGGGAAGGAGGAAAAAGTATGAGTATGACGATCAGGGCAGCTGCCACTCAAGGGGCTCCGAGAGACCGGGGAGGGCTGCGGCACCATGAAGCAGACATGTTCCATCTGAAGTGGGGCCCAAAGCGAGACAAACCACCAGGCTAGAAGGCTGGCCTGGAATTGGGTGATCATCCCATTTTCTTAAGAGACACCAGAAATCTAGATTTTTAATATAAAATATCCTGATTTTCAATTAAGTGGGAAAAAGAAAACCTTAAACACCCTGCGTGGGCTGACAACTGGGTAAGTCAAACAGAACATATCTGGGACCCAAATCCAGGTCACAGTCACCCCACCAGTTTTCAACCTCCAGTGAAAGGTCAAGAATAGCAATGTGCAAGGCACTGTTCTAAGTACCTCCTGTGAATGAACTCGTGAAACCCTCACCATTATGAGCCTCATTTTACTGGTGAAGAAACTGGGGCTTAGACAGATTAACTTGTCCACAGTCACTAGACTAGTGGTAGCGCTGAGCGTCAAAGCCAAGTGAGTCAGCCTCTAGAGCCTAAGCTCTTAATCACTTCGCTTAAACCGCCTCTCAGTCCAAGTCCTCAGCGTACAAGTGAGGACCTGACGCCCAGAGAGAAGGGCAGGAACTTGGCTAACGGCACATGGGCCAAGAATAGAATCCAGTTCTCCTGACTCCCAGTCCAATCCTCCCCTCACCTCATTCCACATCAGGGGAGTGATCTGAGAGGGAAGCTGTCCCCGGGCAGCATGCTCAGAGTGACAAAAGAGCTTTCCAGCCAAGTCAAAACAGTGGTGGAAGCAATCCTATGATGGAGCCAGTCCCAGAACTGGTCTCTGCCACCCACGTTAGTCTACCTCTACCCAGGAACAAGTGCCAGCCTGTGTCAGGTCCAAATTCAGAAAGTTAGTTCCAGCGCTAAGACCCCAAAAGCTGGACAGGAAAACTGGTGATACTCACCAGGTGAGGGCGTTGAGGACGAAGGACATCGTGGAGAGCCGGCCTGGTGGTGTGGAAAAGCCCAGGATCTGAAGGGGAAATCACAAATGGAAATATGCTGGAGGAGAAAATTGGCAGAGCCCCTAGGCTCCAGGAGCCCCCTCCAAGGAACAAACATCCTGCCGGGACCACAGAAGCCAATACGCCCCTTCGTCTGTATGGCGGCCTATTTCTAAAAAGCTGCTTTTACAGACATCCATCACAGTAGCCAGGAAAGGATCACTATTTTCATTTTACAAAGAAGGAATAAAAACCCAAAGAAGTTTGCCCAAAGTGATACAGTAAGTAAACAGCATAAAAGTTGGAATAGTGTTCAGCAAACTATGTCCCCAGAGGCCAGGCACTTATTTTTGTAAATAAAGTTTTATTGAAACACAGTCAAGCCTATTCACTTAGTATTGTCCATGGCTGCTTTTGTGCTATGATGGCAGAATTGAGTAACTTGACCTAAAATCTTGCCCTTTACAAAAAGGTATGTCAACGACTGGTCTAGAATTCAGGTAGTGTGCATGAGATAACTATTCAACAAAGCCTCAGATTTCCACACGTCTTTCTCAGGAGGACAGAGCCTCCTAAGAGGATACTACTAGGTATCTGGTGGGTATGCAGCTTCCATCACTATTGTTACAGTACTATCAAATACCAAACATCTACACTCTTTCAGCATGCAACAGTGACGTTCATTACTCCATAGTATCCTCACGATAACCTCATAAAATTATTATTATTGTTGTCGTTACCTTTTTTGGATAATAACTTGCTTACTGTTACCTCTTTGGGGATAGTAACTTGCCCAACGGCTACACAGAGGATAAGCAGGAGAAACGATTCCATCCCAGATCTCCTGGCTCCAAAAACTGTTCTTATTACTACATACCACATCTGCCTCTGTGAGGCTAACACTTCGCCTTCCGTTACACTTTTACAAAGCACTTTCTTATTCCCCTCTGGGTCTCATAACATTTTTATTTTATTGTGGAAGAGGAAAACAGGCTCAGAAAGATGAAGCAACTTGCCCAAAGTCCCACAGCTGGTATGTTTCAGCCTGGGCTGGACACTAAGCATTCTGAATCCAAAGCCAAGCTCTGTGTACTGCAGTCCACAGCCTCCGTGCTAGCGGTCTCATGATTTTGCACACAGGAAAAGTGATGGTTCAGAGAGAGGACAACACTTGCCCCAGGTTACACAGCTCGTACGTGTAACTTAAACAGAGGCCTGACTCCAAAGTCCAGGCAGTTCCCACTACACCTCCACGAATGCTCTTCGACCCATTCCCCTCGCCGCAATCTGGCACCCGAGATCCTGGGGCTTAGAGAAGTGGAAGTCACTTCCTCAGCGTCAGGTGGTCCAGCCAGGGCTAGAGCCTGGTAGTGTCAGACCACCAGGTGAGGCCGAAACGCCGCCCGCGCCAGCCCCGGATCCTACCTCAGCGTCGAACACCTGGTCCAGCGAGGGGCTGCTGTGCACCAGCCCGTCCACCAGCGCCAGCCACAGGCCCAGCGAGCCGTAATAGACGGTCTGCATGAGGACGATCTGCGACAGGATCAGCAACGGGTCCCACACGTAGCTGCGGAACTGGCCCGCCATGCCGGCCCCCGGGGCCCGGCCGCCGTCCAGGCCCGGGTCAGCGCCGTCGCCGCGCCATGGGCCCCGGGCCTCCCCTGCACCTGCGAGGACACACGCCTGGCCTCAGCCAGCCCGCCGTCACCATGACAACGTCGCCCCGCCCGGGAGGAGGGACTGGGATGGAGGCGGCGAGCCCATTCCGGGAGCGGGAGGGAGGACGGAGCAGACAGACCCATTCCCAGCGTGGGGGGAAACCCTGCCCGTTCCAGCTTGCACGGGCCCCGCTCGTCCTCGAGCTCCTGTGGGGTTCACTCACCGCTTACGGTCTCGAGGATCCGAAGCGTCCGAGCGCGGCCCAGCCGCACCGACTGGCTACCGAAACGGTGCTGACAGTCAGGACCATGGAGGAGAGGCCCTACCGGCCTAGAGAGGCAAAGGTCCACCGGCTGCAGCGGCTGTAGCGGCTGCGTAGGAAGGAAGCGTTTCCGGGGTGGAGGGGGCGGGGCTGAGATTGCGCAGGCGTGGTGCCTAACAAAGGAGGGCAGTCCGGAAATGAAGTGTGCACATGCGCGCAAGAAAATATGAAGGCGAACGGAAGTATGGCAACAGAACGTAGAGCTTGCTTGCCCTCTAGAGGAGAATGTTGAGAGGAAAAAAAAAAAAAAGAGGGCGGCGAGAGCAGACAGTTGCCGAGTGGCAAAGGGCGAGGGAAAGATGTTTGGGAGTTAACGAAATGATAACGTCCATTCCGTTTTCAGCCTAAACTCCCAACATCTTCTTTCTCCTAGTTAAAGGCTAGGATAGCTTGAAATGAACCAGCCAGCAAGTCCACACATGATTTTGCCACTGTTTCTGGTTTATAGATAATTAAAACTAAGGGCCAGAGAAGGAAAGCAACATCAGTGTCTCAAAGATACAGAGTTAGTGGCAGTTAGAATTCAAGTGGGGATTTCCCTGGTCATCCAGTGGTTAAAACTCCCAGCCTCCAATGCAGGGGGCAGGAGTTCTATCACTGGTCCAGAAGCTAAGATCCCATCTGCAACATGAAACGGCCAAAATCAAACAAACAAACAAACAACCTGTTTTAAATTCAGGTGCTTCCAATACCGCAGCACTGATTTTATGCCCTACTGAGTTTCAGGAAGATTTGTACATGTTAAAATGAGACCGTCCTTGTCCTCAGACACAACTTAGCTATATTAGAAGACACAGTAGTGGGTGTTTTATAATGTACATATTCAATTATAGCTGTATATCCATTTATATTTATAATGGGTGAGGGTAGGGGGGAGGCCCAGGTTCCGAAGTCATACCTGGAAGCAGATCCTGACGCTGTCTGCCACCATAACTCTTTCCTCTCTAACCTCTTCTGAGTTCAAACAGTGTGGACATTCAGTAAATATTTGCTGAATAAGTCAAGAATAGAGAGAGGGCAACAGCAAGTTGATGAGTCATTTTACTCCTGCCTCAGCCAACCAAACCCCCTTGATTTTCTTAATCGTAGGTTCTCCTCTGGAATTGAAAGAAGGGAAGTAACTGGTTCCAGGAAAGGAACTCAAGTTTTTGAGAGCTTGCCATACTAGCTGGGTGACTAGCAAGTCACTTCCTTCTTTAAACCTCAGCTTCCCTGTTTATGAAATGAGGAGTTGGACAAGATTAATGTTTTCCATCATTTAATCTATCCTCTGCTAATTATTTTCACATTAAAAAAAACTTCTCAAAGACCCATGTAACTTGCCAATCAGAACTTCTGTACAGCATGTGATAACCATGTTATCACTTTGAGCTGACCCAATTCCAGACAAAGGTAAAGAAACCTGAGACTCTATCAAAAGTAGACGTATGACTTCCCTTATCATTTGGAAATATTGTAAACAGTTCCCTTGGACTCCGGTTTGGAAGTCATTAAGGCTCAAAGATTTCTGAGGTGCTTTCCAGCTCAACAGTTCTTTTAAGCACCTTGTTTCAGCTCAACAAATCTCTCTGGTCTGTTAATGACTCACATGATCTAGTGCTTCTGAGGAAACATCTTCTGTTTATTAAGTATCTATGTGATCTTGTTTCATCCTCATAATTAGAGAAAATATGGGAATTCCCTGGCAGTCCAATGCTTAGGACTCTGCACTTTGACTGCCAAGGGCCTGAGTTCAATCCCAGTTGGGGAACTCAGATCCCACAATGGTCAGAATAATAATAACTATAATAATATAATCAGAGAAGGTAGCTATTATCCCCCACTTTAAAGGTGAGGAAACTGAGGTTCCAAGATGGGGTGTGACTCTATCCAGGTCAGAGCTCATAAGAGACTGAGCTGGGATTCAAATCCAGGACATCTGACTCCAAATACCAAGATACCATTCCAGACTTTTAAAAAAGAAAAAGAGAAAGAAAGGGGACTTCCTGTTTATTGGCACAGTGGATAAAAATCTGCCTGCCAATGCAGAGGACCCAGGTTTGATACCCGGTCAGGGAAGATTCCCCGTGTCTCAGAGCAACTAAGCCTGTGAACCACAACTACTGGCCACAAGTAGTGAGCCTGTGTGCCATAAGACTGAAGCCCACTAGCCCTGGAGCTTGTGCTTCACAAGAAAAGCCACCATAAAAAGAAGCTTGCGCACCTCAACGAAGAGTAACCTGCACTCACTGCAAGTAGAGAAAGCCCATACACAGCACCAAAGACCCAGTCCGACCAAAAATAAAATCAAACAAATAAATAGATAAAAAGAGAGGAAGGAAGGAGGCAGTGAAATATGTGATGGGATGGTGGGAGGAGGGAAAAGGAGCAGTGAATCCCTAGGCTTAAGTGGTTCTGGGGGTGTGGGGTTAAGAAGAGATTGAGGCAGAGTTTCCAGAAAAATGCTTGAGAGATTCAACTTGGTTTTGGTTCCTCTATCTTCCGGGTGCTGGATGGTGTGGCTCTTCCTGAGTCAGGCCCCCTCAAGTGACAACTGGCCCTTCCGCACTCTGTCTCCTCCCTTGGAGGGAAGGCGTTCCCTCCCCTTTCTCCTGAAATGGAAAATGAAGCTGGTGTCTGAGTCATCCTTGGATCCTGGACCTCGCCACTGGGAAACCCCCGCGGACCTGCTGAACAGCCCGTTGCAGTTTTCTTTTCCCTGTAGAATCTCAGCTCTTGAATCCCTCCCTCTCCAAGCCCCGGAAACGGGCACCATCCCAAGTCATAATTTGGGTATGAGAAGGAAACCAAGAGCTGGGGAAAATCACAGTCATACTCTTGGCCAGGCTTCCTGGCCCATTTTGATAATTTGACTATAGGTGGCTTGGAAAAGGAAAATGAGCTTTGGGTTCAGACCGCAAAGCCTGTGCAAAGGCCCTGCTCACTTGTCCCATGACGTTGGGCGAGTCCCATGCTGAGTCTTAGTATCCCAAACTGTCAAATCAAAGGGGGCGGGCGCTAGACTCCAACTTCCGAACACAGTCCATGGCCCTGTGCCATCTGAGTCACCTGAGGGACACATACAATCAGATCCCCAAGCCTTGCTGCCAGCCAAAGTCTGAATCTCCAGAAGGACTGTAGAAACCTCTTAAGAGCTCCCCAGGTGATTCAGAAGTATACCCACATTCGATCATTACACAACGAGACGATCTGTCATTGACCTCAAACTAATTCAACTGCTAGCAGAAAATTACGCTGTGCCCTTGCCTTATCCACGGCTCCCTTTGGGCCTCAGGGGGCTNCCTCTTAAGAGCTCCCCAGGTGATTCAGAAGTATACCCACATTCGATCATTACACAACGAGACGATCTGTCATTGACCTCAAACTAATTCAACTGCTAGCAGAAAATTACGCTGTGCCCTTGCCTTATCCACGGCTCCCTTTGGGCCTCAGGGGGCCGTTTTGTACCCCCTCCCTCCCCTGAGTCTGTAATATGGACTAAAATAGCTGATCTCCAAGGACCTTTCCCACACTGCCAAGTTTGTAGTTTCCAAACTTATGAATGAAATGTTAAACTTTTAGGTCAGAGGCAGAATGGACAAATAGCCACGAGCTGGAACAAACTGTCCCCTGGGCCCAGAGGAAGAGAGAGCCTCTGGTCACTTGGTCATTGATGTCACTTCCACACTGGGCTCCCACTGTGGGCACCCAAGGACAACTCCTGCTGGGATCCACATTCCAGCTCCGCCTCTGTCAGTCCCTTGGGAAATGCCCTCCTAGAGGTCTGTGGACCTTGGAACTCTGGCAGTCTTTGAATACTAGGCCGCCTGCTGTCTAGCTGGGTGACCTTGGGGAAGTTACTTTATCTCTCTGAGTCTCAGCGTCCTCCTCTGTGAAATGGGAGTACGAACAGCGCTCACGTGCTGGGCTGTCCTGAGAATCAGATGTGTGCCAGGCAGTGTGCCACTGCCGGATACGTAGTCAATGTTATGTAAACATCAGCGATATTAATTATTGTTATTATTTCTTCCCTTGGAATGTGGGAGTGGTAAAAGCTGTTCTCCCAGATTTATGGCAAAGATCTAAGTAGATAACAGACAGAGTGAGCCCTGAGGGAACCCCGGTGCCTGGCATACAGCAGGAGCTCAGTAAATGTGATACCTTCTCTGTCTAATCCCACCCCACCCCAGAGGTCTCCAAGCCCCTCCCTTTCTCCCTTCTTCCTCCCCAAGGTTGCCCTACAGCCCCTGAGCACGTGATCTTTTTCAGGGAAGATTTGCGGGAAACCACTTCAGGGAGACAAGTGTCTCAGGTTACGCAACTCTGCGCTTGCATATTTTGGAAACTCCATGTGGGAGGCTAGTGTTTGGCTGTCTGTCCTCTGCCTCGGTGATCACCCTGGACTCTGGCCAGTGAGTCACTCTCTTAGAAGAGAAACCGGAGAGGGCTCGTTCACCACCTGCTTGTTTTTTCTTCTGGATTGAGAACCTCTTGTTACCTCCAGGGTTTTAAGGGGTGCATGTTCCTCTGTTGCTGGGGAAGGATGTTTGCTGAGCGCCTACTGTGTGCCAGACACTTACATTATCTCATTTAATCTTTATTTAATTTCCAAAGCAGGCCTGTGAACTGTAGAGATAATGAATAGTCCCACTTAACAGATGAAGAGACTGAGGCTGAGAAAAAGGACCCTGTTTACCCAAGACCACGCTGCCAGTGACAGTAGAACACGAACTCCAACCCAGCTCAGCCTGACTCCACCCACACTGTTCCCAGTGTACAACAGGAAGTGCACTGAGCATTGCAGTTTACACAGAGCCTCCATTTTCATTTATGTATTTATGGCCGCACCACACGGCATGTGGGATCTTAGTTCCCTGACCAGGGATCGAACCTGGGCCCCCTGCATTGGAAGTGCATAGTCTTAACCACTAAGACCATGAATCTTAACTAGTAGACCAATAGAACTTTCACTTACTTGATCTCATTATCCCAACAGCCATGGGGAGGTAGGTATATACATTTTCTCCATTTTACAGATGAGGAAACCGAGGCTCAGAGAAGGAAGTGACGCAACTCTATACACAGCTGGGATGTGGCTGGTCTTGTCAGTTGGAATGATCAGAGTAAAGAACCCTCTGGAGTGCCCATCTTTCCACTCCAGCCTCCCACTTCTTTACTTCAGAGGCAGTCAAGGAGCTGGTTTTCTGTGTTTTGTGCTCCGCAATCAGTGTTTTGTACAGATCACCTCTCTGTGAAGGATGAACCACGTCAAGCATGCCAGTGGGTGGCGGGGCCTCCAAGCAGAGGATGTTGTTTCTCTTGAATCAAGAACTCTTCTCCAGGGCTTTCCCTGGTGTCTCAGTGTTAAAAAATCAGCCTGCCGATGCAGGAGACGTGGTTTCCATCCCTGGTCCAGGAAGATCCCACACGCCACAGAGCAACTAAGTCCATATGCTGCCATTACTGTGCCCCATCCCTTTCACTTTTCACTTTTCACTTTCACGCACTGGAGAAGGAAATGGCAACCCACTCCAGTGTTCTTGGCTGGAGAATCNGTCTCAGTGTTAAAAAATCAGCCTGCCGATGCAGGAGACGTGGTTTCCATCCCTGGTCCAGGAAGATCCCACACGCCACAGAGCAACTAAGTCCATATGCTGCCATTACTGTGCCCCATCCCTTTCACTTTTCACTTTTCACTTTCACGCACTGGAGAAGGAAATGGCAACCCACTCCAGTGTTCTTGGCTGGAGAATCCCAGGGACAGGGGAGCCTGGTGGGCCGCCGTCTACGGGGTCGCACAGAGCTGGACACGACTGAAGCGACTTAGCAGCAGCAGCAGCAGCAGCAGTGCCGTAACTAGAGAAGCTACCACATTGAGAAGCTACTGCACACAGAGAAACTAGAAAGTAGCCCACGCTCACTACAGCTAGAGAAAAACCTGAGCAACAGTGAAGAGCCAGTACACCCGAAACTCAATCCAGCAATAAAATTTTTTTTTAACGAACTCTTTTCCAGGGATTGGTTACCCAGGTCAAAGACACCTTGCAGAGAATTGAAATTTTCTGAATCAGTCGCTCCAGCCCTTCAGGTTTTCTGACCCCACCCTGTACTATATTCTTTCCCCCTCCCTAGAAATTGCTTCTTGCTCTGACCCTGAAGGATTCAGGGCTTTAAGGAAGAAAGATGTTTTTAATGCAATAAAATTTCATTCAACATTTACTATGTGCAAAAAATACCTCTCGGGATACAGATAGAAATGATCAAAATGAGTAAGGAGAAGATCTGGGGGCTTCCTGGTGGCCCAGTGGTAAAGAATCCTCCTCCCAATGCAGGAGACACGGGTTCGATCCCTGATCTGGGAAGGTCCCACGTGCTGCAGAGAAAATAAACCCGAGCACCACAGCTATTGAGCCTGTGCTCTGGAGTGCTCCCCAAGAGGAGCCACCACAATGAGAAGCCCTGCACGGCAACTGAAGAGTAGCTCCCAGGCACCACCAAGAGCCCACCCAGCAACAAAGCCCCAGCATAGGCGAAAGTAAATAAATAAAATTACTCGTTTAAAAAAAGAGAGAAGATCTGTGACCTCCCAGAATTTATTTTCTCATGGAGGAGACAGACAATAAATCAACCAGCAATATAAAATTTAACATCAAGCGGTGAGAAGCACTTGAAATGGCCATCAGCAAAGCCCTCCTGGAAGAGGTGGCATTTATTTTTTTTTAATTTTTTTTAATTGAATCAAACATCACAATGAGTCAAGAAAGGCAGTGAGATAGGGAGGGGGGGAAGGAGACGGGGCAGGGGGAGGCAGGTCCAGGCGAGTTCCAAGGGCAGACTGGCTGTGTCTTTCTCTGGAGGGGGCCAATGGGCTTGGGGCTTCTCTCATTGGCTTTTCCTTCAAACATCATGACAGTCTCATGTTCACAAAGTCTTGGCAAGAGATGGTATGGCCGACCCCGCCTGTCACCATAGTCTTCATTTCCAGGTGGGTCTTGGGGACCCCAAGCTTCTCCACCATCCATCCTCCTTAAAGACATCAGATGGTCAGTCTCGCCCTCATTGTTCAGGTCAGGCTCCACGTACTTCTCTTTAAAGGCTGCAGGTTTTTCTGGCAGGTTGTCTTCATCACTGTACTTCTGGTCACAGAGGGACTCCTTTGAACCTGCTGCTGAACTCGACTGGCATGGTGCGCGTCAGGCTCCTGCCGGCTCCAAAGAGGCGCCGTTTAAGCAGAGATCGGATGGAAGCGAAGGAGGAAGCCAACTGGGGAGAATATTCCAGATAGAGGGAACTCGAGTGCAAAGCACTGAAGCGGGAATGAGACTGGCATATTCATAGGAGAGCAGAGAGACCAGTGTAGCAGGATGGGAGTGGACAATGGGAGGGACGGAGGTGACACCATCAGCCTCACCCAAGGATTGCCGGCTTACAGTTTATTTTCACTTTACAACCCCCCAGGAGGCGAGCAGGTTTGCTTGGTGGAGGTAGGGGGGAAGAATGGGGGAAAGGGGGCAGATTCACAAATATTGAGTGCTTGCTATGTTTCAGGCACTGTGCTAGCCTCTGGGTTTCTGTTTTGGTTTTCTTGGCTGTGGGATCTTAGTTCCCCAACCAGGGATCAAGCTCGCATCCTTCTGCCGTGGAAGTGCAGATTCTTAACCACTGGACCACCAGGGAAGTCCCAATATCTAGGTATTTAAAACAGACACAGTTGGGTCTTCTCTGGCAGTAGAGTGGTTCAAACAGACAGTCCCTCTCTTCAGGGAGCTTCTAGCAGGGGAGATACACAACGAAGCAGGAAAATCAAGGAACAATTGAATAGGGCTTCCCTGGTGGTTCATTGGTAAAGAGTCTGCCTGCCAGTGCAGGAGACCAGGGTTCCATCCCTGATCAAGGAAGCTCCCACATGCCGTGGAGCAAACCAGGCCTGCGTGCCACAACTATTGTCTGTGCCCTAGAGCCCAGGAGCCACAGCCAGTGAAGTCCAAGTGCTCTAGGGCCCATTCTCTGCAACAAGAGAAGCTGCGGCCGTGAGAAGCACACGCGCCACAGCTAGGGAGCTGGCATCACCGACTTGGTGGACAGGAGTCTGAGCAAGCTCCGGGAGTTGGTGATGGACAGGGAGGCCTGGCATGCTGCAGTCCATGGAGTCGCAAAGATACAACTGAGCGTCTGAACTGAACTCAACAACCAAAGAGTAGGCCCCCTGCTCTCCGAAACTAGAGAAAAGCCCACACAGCAGCCAAGACGCAGCACAGCAGTTTCAGTTCAGTTCAGACGCAGTGAATGCAATGAAGGAAGCCACTTAAAGAATTTGGACCGGAACATCATTTGGCCTCGGGGGTATATCTGTTTGAGGAAGTAGCATGAAAGGAGTATCCCTGGAAGGTGCCAGCCAGGACGAGGATGCATCAGCACATTTATTACCACCCCTGTGTCATCACACGTGCGTTCTCACTCGCTGCAGGAGAAAGCAGCCCTGAGACACGGGATGTAAAAATCGCCCATGTAACAAACCAAATGGCCAAGCCAGGTTTCAACCGGAGGTTCTTTACCTCACTGCCCTGTTACCTTCTGTTGCACCAACAGCGTTGGCTGTTTGCAAGGAGCAGATTCTGACTGCTGTGGCATCTAGGAAATAATTGTGCTATCTCTGCCTTGACCAGATGTGGCTAGAGGCTGGGGAAGAGGACCGCATGGGACCTAGGAAAGCCAAACAAGCTGAGCTGAATGATAGGTGAAGGGAAGTGATGGGCTAAGGTTGGAAGCTCCCTGCGCCACTGCACTCCAGCCCTCGGCGCTGCGGGGTGTGAATCACATGGCACTGTGCCACCCACACCGAAGTGCTAGAGGCTGGGGAAGAGGACCGCATGGGACCTAGGAAAGCCAAACAAGCTGAGCTGAATGATAGGTGAAGGGAAGTGATGGGCTAAGGTTGGAAGCTCCCTGCGCCACTGCACTCCAGCCCTCGGCGCTGCGGGGTGTGAATCACATGGCACTGTGCCACCCACACCGAAGTGCCCAGAGGATGCTCTCTACCAAGGACTCAGAAGCAATAGGGTGTGATGGAAAAGGGCCCAGGGCTAGACACCAAAGGAGGTTTAGGGTTAGGAGGTTTAGACGCTCTTTGAGTTTCTGTTCTTATTTTAAATGATTGTAATAACGCCAGCCATGGGTACCCTCTAGGGCTGTTTGTGGTGTATAGATGCTCTCGGTTGTGTCCGACTCTTTGAGACTCCATTCCCTGGAAGGTGCCAGCCAGGACGAGGATGCATCAGCACATTTATTACCACCCCTGTGTCATCACACGTGCGTTCTCACTCGCTGCAGGAGAAAGCAGCCCTGAGACACGGGATGTAAAAATCGCCCATGTAACAAACCAAATGGCCAAGCCAGGTTTCAACCGGAGGTTCTTTACCTCACTGCCCTGTTACCTTCTGTTGCACCAACAGCGTTGGCTGTTTGCAAGGAGCAGATTCTGACTGCTGTGGCATCTAGGAAATAATTGTGCTATCTCTGCCTTGACCAGATGTGGCTAGAGGCTGGGGAAGAGGACCGCATGGGACCTAGGAAAGCCAAACAAGCTGAGCTGAATGATAGGTGAAGGGAAGTGATGGGCTAAGGTTGGAAGCTCCCTGCGCCACTGCACTCCAGCCCTCGGCGCTGCGGGGTGTGAATCACATGGCACTGTGCCACCCACACCGAAGTGCCCAGAGGATGCTCTCTACCAAGGACTCAGAAGCAATAGGGTGTGATGGAAAAGGGCCCAGGGCTAGACATCAAAGGACCTGGGTTTACACGCTCTTTGAGTTTCTGTTCTTATTTTAAATGATTGTAATAACGCCAGCCATGTGTACCCTCTAGGGCTGTTTGTGGTGTATAGATGCTCTCGGTTGTGTCCGACTCTTTGAGACTCCAAGGACTGTAGCCCACCAGGCTCCTCTGTCCATGGAGTTTTTCAGGCAAGAATACTAGAGTGTGTTGCCATTTCCTTCTCCAGTAGATCTTCCCGACCCAGTGATTGAACCCATGTCTCCTGCAATGCAGGCAGGTTCTCTACTGTCCAAGCCACCAGGGAAAGCCTTTAGACGCATTGTGCTATCCTGTGCTGTGCTTACCTGCTCAGCTGTGTCTGACTCTTTTCGACCCCATGGACTGTAGCCCACCAGGGTCCTCTGTCCATGGAATTCTTCAGGCAAGAATACTGGAATAGGTTGCCATGCTCTCCTCTGGGGGATCTTTCTAACCCAAGGATCGAACCCAGGTCTCCTGCATTGCAGGTGGATTCTTTACCAGCTAAGCTACCAGGGAACCCCATAGATCTCATTGAAGAACTACACAGCTTTCTATGAATGTTGGAATTGTTAATATCTGTCCTTTTCTTCAGCCATCAGAGTGGGAAACTGCAGGGAAAGCACAAATTTATTATGCAGGAAGTTCTCAGGGACCAGTCTCTTTCCCAGCGTCTTCCTCTCTGCTCCTTTGAGGACAAGATACTTCAAAGATGATTTTGTGGGGAGAACAGAAATGAGTGCTGAAAACTCAATGGGACAACACAGTAAGACAGAATCAAAGAAACCTGACTTCAATCCTGTATTAGTTAGCTGTTACTGCATAACAAACAACCACCAAATCTCAGGGGCAATCCACAATACCGTGTATTTCTCAGCACTGGATTTGCAAGTCAGCCAGGGCAGCTTTGCTACAGCTTTGTGGTCATTTCTCCTCTCTAAGCCTGTTTTCCGTAAAATAGAAGTAATATTACTTTACAGAGTCAGAGTGAGGATGATGTTCCACCCTCCCTTTTAACTAAACATACCCTTTGCTTAGGATATGATAGACGCTAGATGGTGTTCACCCTCTAGGCCAGGTAGTAATCCAAGAAGTGGTCTGACCTGAAGGAGACAATGAAAGCTACTGGCCAAGCCAATCAGACTGGCTGTCCCCCAAATGCAGCGCAGAAGACAAAGCCAGTAAGTCTGTAAAACAGACAGCGGCATACCTCCAGGAAGAAGAGACACCCTCAGATAAATACTGGGCAGGTTTCAAGAGCTGGAGATAAGTCTGCCAGCTCTTGGAGTCATCTCAGCTATTGATATCTTCCTTTCAGTTTTAGTCTTTAGCCCACCTATGTCCTTCTAACAACCCCCAAGCCCTTTTTTTTTCTTAAGGAGTCCTGAGTAAAGCATTGCGCTTTGCACTTAGAAGCATTGTGCTAACATGGAGAAGGTGCATATAAATTTGCCAGCCTTGAACTTGGCATACAGTAGGTTCTTAGCACCTGGTGGCTACTGGTCACTAATCAGGGAGCTGCTTAAGAGCAGGGATGGGATCTCTTGATTTTTCAAAAGGCCTCTCACACAGAAGATGTTCATCAGATGTTTACTGGATAAATGACCAAATTAGCGAATTTCTATGCCTGAGCCCCTATGGAGAAACAGCCAAATGGCATTCACCATTTTATCCACACAGCAAAGAGTCATCAGACATCCACTTGTGCCAGATCCTGGGCAAGGGGCTAAGGATCTCTCTATGGACAAGACAACTTCCCTGCTCTCATGAAAGTTATGTCTGGTGTTGAATTGGATGATAAACAAGAAAAAGGATCAATGTATGATGTCCGGTAAGGGAAGTGTTATGACAAAAAATAAAAGAAGGCAAGGAGAAAGAGGGACTGAAAGAGCGGAGGGCTGTTTTGAGAAGTCTTTAAAATACCTTGTGGATGCTGACTCACTGTTTGGGCCTTGGTTCACCTGTCTCACAATGGGGACGCTGTTGGATATAATGGACTGGGAGGGTCATTCTGAACCCAGTGTTCCCAGTTTCTGTGGTTATGCAAGGCAGTGGCTGGACATTCCATATAGCCTCTGGAAACCCCAGGCTGTCATTATCTGGAGCTAAAGAGAGATTTGCATGGAGCAAAGAGGACCAGGAAAGGTTGGTGCCATTCTGGGAAAGAGAAGGCCCCAGGGCTCACCCTCTCAGATGGTCTAAAAATAATGACATGACTCCTTGTTATTTACTCTGTGTGAAGAGCTGCTGGGGAGGGAACTTTCCAACTCGAGATTCTCAGAGGGAGACCTCTGTGATCATAACAACAGGTAACATCTCTGTGCAGGGTATGTGCTAAGAACTGTACTCTTCAACACTCATGATATAAGGACCATAAGGACGCCTAGGTTACAAATGAGGAAACTGGGACACAGAGAAGTAAAAGGCCCCGCCCCAGGTCACACAGCCAGGATTACAGCCCAGATCTTTCCGAGCATGAAGCTTGGACTCTTAATTTCTAACTATAACATGAGCAAGAAAAGGATGACTGCTCAGGAGAGAGACAGATGTAGTACAAGATGTCTTAGGGGAAAGAGAGATGAGAGCTAGAAGGAAAGAGTGAGGGATTTGAGAAGGCTTCCTGGAGGAGAAGGCAATTGAGGTGGGCCATTAAGGATCGGATTGGTTGTAGCTTTTTGGGCTTGATGTCTCAGACTAGATGAGGGAATTCGGAACTTTGGTTCTACAAATCTTAAACTACTGCATTTGGTTTTATAGGAGCCAAGGAAAAAAAACCTGTTAGAGCTTTTTAAAGGGGCTCAGAGCAAGTTGCTTTTAACCCTTTGGGGGTCAGGACTTCTTTGTGGATCTGAAGAGAAACTCTGAAATTACATGCCCCAGAAAACTTTACACGGAGACACACACTCAACAGAAGTAGGGACCATCCATGAACTTTTAACCCCAATCCAAGAAACACAAGTTAAAATCCTACAAATTCACAAATTACTACATTCACACATGTTGGATGCCTTCAAAGAGATTCTCAGAACTTCTGCAAGCAGAGATTAATTTCTTAATTTCCGGTTAGGATAGATTTATAGAAGAGCTTCCATTAACTGTCTCAACTTAGCATGCCTCAGTCTCTTCTGCTAGTTTCTTTCTAATGGAAAAGCTATGTACTTCCTGGCATATTTTTCAGTTGACAGCTAACCTTGTTCATCAAAAGTTTGCATAGTTAAAAGGTTGTAATTTCCAACATGTTGTAAATTCATACCTTAAAAGGAAATGGTTATATCGTTCTTAAATGTATGTATCCAGTTGAGTACCTTAGCAATTCGATAGCTACAACTATCTATTAAAAAAAAATATATATATATATATATATATATATGTGTGGGGACTTCCCAGATAGTCCAGTGGCCAAGACTCCATGCTCTCAATGCAGGGAGTCTTGGTTTGATCCCTGGTCAAGGAACTATATCCCACATGAGGCAACTATGTATCCAGTTGAGTACCTTAGCAATTCGATAGCTACAACTATCTATTAAAAAAAAATATATATATATATATATATATATATGTGTGGGGACTTCCCAGATAGTCCAGTGGCCAAGACTCCATGCTCTCAATGCAGGGAGTCTTGGTTTGATCCCTGGTCAAGGAACTATATCCCACGTGAGGCAACTAAAAATCTTGCATGCCACAACAAAGGTCTAAGATCCGGAGTGCCACACTAAGACACAGCACAGACAAATTTAAAAAAAAAAAAAAAAATTGAGCAAGCTTCTCTAACAGTGCAATTTTACATCATTCCTTTTTCTACTTGAACTCAAATTTTCTATTCCATGTTCCCCCACAATATTTTACAACAGTGTATTTTTTATGTTTAAATGACATATGGATAATTTTATCATAATTTTCTGCACATATATATTTACTTTTATTTAAATTGGATCACTATTTACTTTCTGTGACTTTAACACTGCTACGTCACTTCAGTCTTGTCCGACTCTGTGCGACCCCATAGACAGCAGCCCACCGGGCTCCTCTGTCCCTGGGATTCTCCAGGCAAGAACACTGGAGTGGGTTGCCATTTCCTTCTCCCCAATCTGTTTTTAAAATGACATTCTGGGCAATTTCCTGGAGGTCCAGTGGTTAGGACTCTAGGCTTTCACTCCCAAGGGCTCAGGTTCAATCCCTTGTTGGGGAATTATGATCCTGTAAGCTCTCCTTGGAAAATAGTGTAGAGAGCAGGAAAGTTCTCCACGGTCTCAGGTCTTCCTGAATTCATCCTTAATGCTCTATGGTTCCTCCATTTCTCTTCTGCTAAAGCTAATTGAAGTGTTTCATTGTATGCTTCTGGTCTTTCCCTCGAAGCATTGCACTAAACACTAGGCACTAATTTTTCTATTATTACAATTATCATATAAATGTAATTGATCAAAACAATATAAAGACTTCCCTGGTAATCCAGTGGTTAACACTTGGTGCTGGGGACATGGGTTTGATCTCTGGACAGGGAAATAAGGCCTTCCCAGGTGGCTTAGCGGGTAAAGAAATCCACCTGCAATGCAGGAGATGCAGCCAGATGTGGGTTTGATCCCTGGGCTGGGAAGATCCCCTGGAGGTGGGCTTGGCAACCTGCTCCAGTATTCTTGCCTGGAGAATCCCATGGGCAGAGGAGCCTGGTGGGCTCCAATCCATAAGATCAGACATAACTGAAGTGACTGAGTACACACACAGGGAGATAAGATCCCACATGCCGCCTGGCACAGCCAAAAAAAAGAAATTACAGAGTACACATATTCCCATTTTTAAAACTCAGAGGAGAAAATCTAACCCTTAATTGTGCTATAATTGACATAAAATAAATGACATATTTAAAGCATACAGTTTGACACATGTATACACTCATGAAACCACTCCTACAAACTTAGATAAATAATTAACAGAAAAAATAAAAAAATGAAGGTTCTCCCCACCCCCACCAATGAGTCACATTTTCCTGGATGAATGTTGCTTGCGCTAGAATGAGGTAGATTTTTTGCAATAATTTTATTCCCACGTTTGGGTTTTTTTTTTTTTGGTCAAAGTGGTGTACTGAAGCCAGACTGTACTAATTCACTTTGGGGGAATTTGTGAGTAGTTGTTTCACAAAATGATTCCTGAAAACTAAATTATATGAACTTGCAATTAAATTATCTGTGTTAAAGACAAAGGAAATAAGTATTCAGCACACTCATCACTTACTAATTATTTCCCTACATTTTACTGTTATCTACACTTTTGATATTATCTGCCTCTGTTGTGTTTGTGAGGTGGAAATATGGCTTATCTGTCACCAACTCAGTGATATCACCTTGGTTGCTTGAAATCAGCCCGGGGGTAGTAGTATTTACACCATAGAAATTGGCAAATGGTGCAACTTAGGTCTTCCCACCTTCCCCAAGGTATTTTTACATGTTTACCAGCACAGGGCTGGCAATAAGTGCTGAGAAACCTTCAACTTAATGAAGATGGTGGGAACAAAAGGAGTGTTGTTAGAACAATGTGATGACAGGTAACTGAAACTGCACAGTGAAAAAATTATTTTTAATGATCTGTCTACTGACAACTAGATTAGACCTTATCCTTCCATTCTGTGAAAATCAAGGATTGCAAAACCCATTTGACTTGCAAAAGAATTTTATTCTGACATAAAAGTCATTTATTTTCCTGGCTTATTTCTAAATCCTAAGGAAGAATATTGAGAAGAGCTGAAAATAATTGCTGGCCTTTAAATCTGTAGAGAAAAACATGGCCTGTGTTGGAAGCTTATTTTACTGTCAAGACTCTCTGCTTCAGAAAGATTTTTCATCCTTTGATAATAATTAAGGGATGGAAAAGAGGAAGTCACTCCCAACTCTCCACAAAGTATATCAATTCATTATATGAAGTAAAGTCACTTAGTCGTGTCCGACTCTTTGCGACCCCATGGACAGTAGCCAACCAGGCTCCTCCGTCCATGGGATTTTCCAGGCAAGAATACTGGAGTGGGTTGCAATTTGCTTCTCCAGGGAATCTTCCCAACCCAAGGATTGAACCTGGGGCTCCTGCATTGTAGGCAGACGCTTTACCGTCTGAGCCACCAGGGAAGTCCATTTTATGCCAACAGGGGCCAAATACTCTGCTTCTAAAGCCATGCTTCAATCTTGGAAAGAAAGATATATAGGTATTATATGTACGCAACCCACTCCAGTGTTCTTGCCTGGAGAATCCCAGGGACGGGGCAGCCTGGTGGGCTGCCATCTATGGGGTCGCACAGAGTCGGACACAAATGAAGCGACTTAGCAGTAGCAGCAGCATAAAGGTATAAATACATGCCATGGTGTGCATGCCAAGTTGCTTTAGTCATGTCCTACTCTTTGCAACCCTGTGAGATTCTCCAGGCAAGAATAATGGAATGGGTTGCCGTGCCCTCCTTCAGGGGATCTTCCCCACCCAGGGATCCAACCCATGTCTCATGTCTCCTGCAGTGGCAGGCAGGTTCTTTACCACTAGCGCCACCTGGGAAGTCCCATATACCATATATATGTGTATGCTGCTGCTAAGTCGCTTCAGTTGTGTCCGACTCTGTGCAACCCCATAGATGGCAGCCTACCAGGCTCCCCCGTCCCTGGGATTCTCCAGGCAAGAACACTGGAGTGGGTTGCCATTTCCTTCTCCAATGCATGAAAGTGAAAAATGAAAGTGAAGTCACTCAGTCATGTCTGACTCTTTGCGACCCCATGGACTGCAGCCCACCAGTCTCCTCCGTCCATGGGGTTTTCCAGGCAAGAGTACTGGAGTGGGGTGCCATTGCCTTCTCCAATATATGTGTATATATGTATACAAATATGTATGTATGTATCTATACATCGCCCTTGGCACTTTGACTGTCATATGATCAGTTCAGTCCAGTTCAGTCGCTCAGTTGTGTCCGACTCTTTGCGACCCCATGAATTGCAGCATGCCAGGCCTCCCTGTCCATCACCAACTTCTGGAGTTCACTCAGATTCACGTCCATCGAGTCAGCCATCTCATCCTCTGTCGTCCCCTTCTCCTCCTGCCCTCAGTCCCTCCCAGCATCAGAGTATTTTCCAATGAGTCAACTCTTTGCATGAGGTGGCCAAAGTACTGGAGTTTCAGCTTTAGCATCATTCCTTCCAAAGAAATCCCAAGGCTGATCTCCTTCAGAATGGACTGGTTGGATCTCCTTGCAGTCCAAGGGACTCTCAAGAGTCTTCTCCAACACCACAGTTCAAAAGCATCAATTCTTTGGCGTTCAGCCTTCTTCACAGTCCAACTCTCACATCCGTACATGACCACAGGAAAAACCATAGCCTTGACTAGATGGACCTTAGTTGGCACTTCCCCCTAATAATTCCAATAGTACTTGTATTTGGGACCTCAGAGGATTTTACCAAACCCTTCCTCACACACACACACACACACACACACACACACACACA
>SJYX01011966.1:92449-106336 GCA_006410675.1 Oreotragus oreotragus
AAAAAAAAATCAAAAGAATCCTATCTCATGACACCTGAAAATTATATGAAATTCAAATTTCAGAGTCCAGTTTAATCAGGACACAGCCACTCTCTTTCCTTTAAGTATTTAAGGTTGCCTTTGTGCTGCAAAGCTAGAGTTTGAGTAATTGTGACAGAGACCATCTGGGCCTAAAACATTTAGCTCTTTAAAGAAAAGTGCCTGCTGACTCCAGTCTGAAAACAGCCGGCGATGGTTGCCCATTCTCGGAGGGGAATGTACCCATCTGGAAGGGCGCTGATCTAAATTCACGGCCCTGGGCAAGTCCTTCCGGTCTATGGGCCTCAGGTTCCCTAACTGTAAAATGGGTTTATGCACAGCACTCTAGGGTCACCTGCCTAGCAGAGGATCGGGGATCGGGGCTGCTGGAGGCCAGAGACTGGCTGGACTGAGCTGCCCGCGCCCACGGGGCGGGTCCCTCCGGTTTCCAACGGGGCGGGTAGGAGCAACACCCCGGAGGCTCAGCTTTCGCGGGGGAATTCCGGGCGGGGTGCGGGCCGCCGGGGCGGCCGGGGCGGGGCCGGGGGCGGGGCCGATCACCGCCTATAAGAAGGGACGCGCGCCAGCCCTGGCCACCCGCCTGCGCGCCCTCCGCGGACCGTGCTGCGATGGCCCCCGCCCGCCTGCTCGCGCTGCTGCTGCTCCTCGTGGGCGTCCCCGCCGCCGCCGCCGAGTCGGTAGGTGCTTGGAGATCCCCGACGGGGGCCGGGGGGTGGGGGGGGCGGACCGGTATCGTCTTTGTTCTGGGATCCCACGGTGGGGTCCAGGGGCGGGCAATCGGGGGAGTGTGCCGTCCCCAACTAGACCAGGGAAACTTTGTTGGAAACTTTGCCCTGGGGTCCCAGGGAGGCTCCGGGACGAGGGGTGCGGGGTAACCCCTCCGCGCACGGTGCGCCCCCAGCCTGTTGCGCTTCTCGCCTCCCCCTGGCCTCAGCCCCGCCGCGGGCTCCAGGCTCGGACGTGACTAAGCTGGAGTCACCTCGCCTCCCCTCACCCTCTCGCCCCTTCTCCGGTGATCCCAGAGCAGGCTCGCGCCCTGACCCCCCTCTGCGCCCTCCAGAATCCGAGATGGCCCCGACATGAAGCGGGGCTGCGTGTACTCGGAAGGGGGAGGGGTGCAGGGTTCTGAGGGGCCTTGTTTCACGCACCGGCGTAGAGGACTGAGCCCTGACCTCAGATTTGGCCGCAGCCCTGCCACTGGCCTATGACTTTGGGCAAAGCCCTGCCCTCTTCTGAGTCGCAAAGCGTCTGGGGGACTGGGATGGGAGGTGAGCAGTGCTTCTGTAGGGTTGGTACAAAGCTGGGACTCTGATCTTTCCGGGGCAGACTGGAGGGACTGTGTAGGCTGAGAACTGCGCCAGGAGTCGAGCCTCTGCTTTCTGCCAGAAGAGCGTTTAGTTCCACCAGTCTGACCGCTGGGGAAACCCAAAGCACTCACCTTTGGGTGGGGTGAAGGGGGACTGGGGGAAGAGAAGGTCTCTGTGAGCTCTGAATAACCTCTTTACTGGTTCTTTACTGGTCTCCCCACTTAGAGGTCCCTGTCATAGTGTCCAAAGCCCTGGGCCCACCAGAAGCTCCATTCATCCCAGCAGTCAGCTGGGAAGGAGGGAGGCCATCTCCTCTGGGAAACTGGGCCACAGAAATTTCTGAGAGGCTGTCTGACCCTGCCCCCCAGCAAACCTGGCCTCTTTGATACCCTTAAACCTCTGTTTTGGGAAGAGCAAGTGTCATTTAATCTTAATATCAGTTCTCAGTGAGGCTCCCATTTCTCTGGGATGACTTAGAATAAGTCCTTTCTGCCTGGCGGGCTTCGTTTGAGACCCTGAACTATACCCCACCTCCCCTCCCCAGGACCCCCTTCCTTGCCACCCCCCAGATAACAGTTGCAGCCCTGAGTGATGACAGCAAGGCTTCAGTGCTTATGGAACTGTTCTAATAGCTTTCTGATAGCTGTCGTAATGGCTCTATCAACTAGTTTAGTTCAGCCCTTGTGTTTACTGTTTTAAACTGGTCCTGAGGCTAGAGAGGTTAACCAACCTGCCCAAGGTCACACAGCTGATAAGGGGCTGAGTCAGATGCAAATTAGGTGGCCAGGCCTCCATGTCCCTTTTTTAATCTTTTGCCCCTATCTTGATGTGTAGTCTGATGCTACTCTCAGTGGCTGCAGTTGTGTGCCATCCTAAAAACTAGTTTAGATAAAGAGTAGATAAAGATTTGGGGCCAGCCAGCCACTGAGAATTCAGAGGGAGAAGGAAACCAAGGCCCCAAGTAAGATGATGACTTCCCCAAACTAAGAGGGGCAAGCTTGTCAAAAGATCAGTGGCTGAGTCAGGACTCGAACCCAAGCCTGCTGCTCCCCCATGCAGTGCTCTAAACTAGGCCCTGAAGGATGTGTTGGTGTCACAGTGGTGGAGGTTTCTGAAGGAACGGCGTGGCGCGTCCCACCGGCCTGGGCGGACTGGGGAAAAGGGGGAAAGACCCTGGAGGTTGAAAGGTCGCTGCATGGACAGTCACATGTGAGTCTTGGCTCAGGGGTTGCCAAGCCTGCAGGCGGTGGGGTGGGGGGGTGTGGCGAGAGAGGCAGGCAGCTGTGCCCTGGGGGCGGTCAGAAGGATGTGGTTTGGGGGAGAGCAGGTGGTGACCCCTGAGCTGCAGGAGCAGTGAGCCCTGGGCAGCTGCTTCCTGAGGGAGGTGTCCGTCTTTCCCACCCTGACCTCAGCACTCCCCTGCTGGCTAATGTTACAAGGCCTTCCACCCCGAACCTGGGTCACAGGGCTTCCCCTTTATCTCCCCTCTCAGTCCCTTTCCTCCCAGGGCTGTAGATGGAAAAATCAGACCTAGTCACGGTTGGATTAGACCACAGAGATGATCTGGTGGTCAGCCCTTTCCTTTTTTTGCAGAGAAAACTGAGGCCCAGGGAGAAGGGTGGGGCTGATACCAGTGTTCATTTATGGAGTGCTCTCCATAGACCAAGTCCTGGTGCATTTTAGTCTCATAAAAGGCCTAGCATGTGGGGATTATATTATGCCCACTTTACAAGTGGTAAAGTGGTACCATCTTTGGGTAGCAGAGAGCTTCCAGGCCATCAGAATCTCTGTCCTGTCGTCCCCCTCCAATAGTGCCGCTGGGACCACTTTGCAAATTTTGGGTCTGCCCGCTGCCACCCACCATGTCCCCCTCGGTGCCACGGGTTTTGGGAAGGGAACCCAGCCTGAGCCACGGCCTCTTCTGTGTTTGGCAGGGCTCACGGGCCTAAACCAGTTCTTCCTGTCCAGCTGGAAGCATTCCCCTGATCTACCTTCCTGCCACTCCCTCCTTGGCCAATTAAAGACACCCTTGTTTTGGGAGCTGCCACGGGACCCCCACCACCCACCCCCTCCAGCAGTGTTGCTGCCCAGGGGCATAGACATGGCACCTAGCCCAGTCAGTTCTGGAAGTGCCCCCCACCCACCCCTTGTACTTCAGCTAAGAGACCTTTCTGGTCTTCTTGAGAGGTTTCTCCTTGATTGCACAGAAGTGGGGGTAGAAACGGAAGCCTAGGGAGGGTCTAGGACCCTTAAGTGGCCAGAGAGAGTCTTTTGGAATTCTTAGAAGCTCAGAGAGCTATTATAGGAAAATATTTGTGCCTTACCTTGGAGGGTGTGAGATTGGGTCTCCATCTCTCTCTGGGTTGACATCCCCCATCTGTAAAATGGAATTTGAACTGAATAGACAGCCCTTTCCAGCTTGGATAGTCTATTAATAATTAAGTACCTATTCTTTGAAAGGGCAGTGGGAACCATAAAGACATCTAAGGCATTCACTCCCTTGAAGAGGCTTATGGTTCACAAGGAGCATTAACATCTTCCATCAAATTCTGAGCCCTCATCCCTTAACCCCTTCCACCCACACACACAGGAACTCTGCTCTGTGGATTTTCAGTGAAATACCTGGCCTGGAAATGTCTGTATGAATGAACAAATGTGTTCTTGTAACTTCATGCTAAAGGGCGCACTGAAGTTGTTTATTACTGATACAGATGCCTCCCCATGATACTGTGAGGTAGGTACATTGGCTTCACTTTTACAGGAAAGTGATGCTTAGAGGAATGGAGGGTGCTGCCAAGGTCTAAACCAGGTCTGACAGGTCACACAGGCTGTCTGATTTGCAGGTCCTCGGAGAACATTGCGCATGAGGAGGTTGGCTGACTTTGAAGGCAGATGCCTTGGGTCCCTCCTTCTGATTCATTAGTTGACCTTGAGCACCCATGCCCTCTGGGTCTCAGTGTCCCCAACTCTGGAAGGATGAGGCTGGGCCAAAACCCTCTTGTAGGTCCTTTCTGGTGGGGAACAGGGAAGGCTTTCTCAGCCTCCTTGGTAAAGAGCCTACGGGAGAAGCGACGTTGGGGAGGTGGGTGGTGGAGACATTCAGCTCCTGCCATCACCAGCTCCTGGAAACAGAAGGCTTTTCCAAGGACTTGGAGTGCTGAGCCAGCCTGAATGAGGGACTGGGGGAGCCAGGCTGGGCTTCGCGCCCCAGTTCCTTCAAGGGAGGAGTTGGCTCCTTGCTCTCCTAGGCCTCCCAGACTGGTGGGTGTGATTTTCGAGTGACTACTTAAAATTGGGGGAAGGGGCTGGACTGGGCTCTGTGAGTCACTGGAGGAGAGGCATAGCTGGCCTGCCTGAGTCACCCCCATTTCCTTTTGGCCTCCTGGGGATGTTGGAATTGGCACCCCCTTTAGGGGCTATTAAGAATAGTCAAGCCAGTGTCCAAGGCCTTGAAGAGACATACAGAAAATACAAGCCCTAGGCCACAGACCCTCACAGGGCCTTGCCCAGCTGTGGACTTTGACAGGGTAGAGTTCAGCCAGTTCTCCAAATTGTCCTCTGCAAGACTTGTGATTGCCAAGGTGGGAAGAGGAATGGGGGGAAGGGATGGATTGGGAATTTGGGGTTAGCAGGTGCAAACTATCACACATAGAATGGATAACCGATAAGAGCCTCCTGTACAGCACAGGGAACTACATTCAACATCCAGTGATAAATCATAATGGAAAAGAATATTAAAAATATTATGTATATATGTTTAACTGAATCAGTTTTCTGTACAGCAGAAGTTAATACATTGTAAATCAACTATACTTCAATTTTTTAAAATTACTTAATAGATAGATAGAGACCTCTACAGAGAGTATAGACCTCTGCAGAGAGTGTAGTGCTCTGTCCCCCAGCCTTAAAGCAAAACTGAGGTTGCCACTGGTCTGAGTTTATGGAGCAAAGTATAGTCCAGACTTGACTTGACCCCAGGATTCTCTGACGCCCTCTTCTTGGGATTGGCTCTTGGCCGGAGGGCTTTGGAACACTGATTTGGAGTTAAGTAGACCTGACTCCAGAGCTGTGAAGGCCCCCTCTTACTAGCTCCATGGCTTGGAACCTCAGCTCTCTGGTCTATAAGAATGGGCTTGTAGAGAGCCTTGTTGGAGATAACAAGGCTGCAACTGAAGCTCTTAGAATCTGGCCTGGTAAACAGGAGGTGTTCTTAGCGACAGTTCCCAGCTTTGCCCAGGCCGCCTTGATGCCAGATGGTCCTTTCCTTTTGAGGATCCCACCCTCAGAGGCCCCTTGGAAAGCTCTCTCCCCTCCCCCCAACAGCTGCAAGGTGGGTGAGGAGTAGTCTAGGGTGGGGCTGGCTGATGGAGCCCAAATCTATTTGTTTGTCTTAGAAGTAGGCCGTTTGCTAATTATTGGATGGGTTGATATTTAAACAAGAACCAGTTCCTGACTGCCCCACCCCTCTTGCAGGGATCGGTGGGAACCCCTCTGTTGAGCAATTTTCAGCCAGGAGAGAGAAGGGACAGGGGGCTGGGAACCTCCTGGGACATGCTCAGTCCTGGCGGAGCCTTGTCCTGTAAGAGGAGGGCCGGAGTTGTTTCCAGTCCGGAGGCCAAGGGAATTGCAAAAAAAAAAAAAAACAGTGTTTGGCGGGGGAGGGGGTGTGATGGTGGATAGAAAAGATACAGTGTTCTGGAAAACCAGTTTTCAGATATTTTCACCTCGTGATAGGGAGCTTGGGGAAGGCATGTGTCAACAGTTGGAGCCTAATTTAACCCTGAGTTGGGCCAGTTTGTTATTAACTCATGGGTGACCTTTGGGCGCACCCCCGCCGGGCCCTGTTCCTGGGAGGCAAGATGGCTGGAAAATGGGTACGTTTCACAGAGAAATCCAGCTCTGCGGCTCAGCCCGGGACACACAAGTTAGTTAATAAGTCACTGGGCCAGTGTAAGCCCCAGCGTCCTCTAGAAAACACGTGTGTCACTCCTGGGGCCATCACTGGCGTTTGGCAAACTTCTGTGTAAAGGTCTGGCTTAAGTTTAGTTTATTATTAGCAGCTAGACAAGGGTTCTTAACCTGGGTAGCTTGGGGAGGCGGTGTCTGGGTGCAGGTTGAAAAATAAGAACCAGTGGCGTAGGGTTCAGAACTTTTCCTCCCTCTCCTAGGGCTCCAGGCGTCCCCAGAAGATCACTCTGCGATCTGGTCAGCTCTTGCCAGCTTCAGCCTGCCGTGGGCCCGCCCCGGGTCAGGCCCTGGGAGTCAGCGCCCCCTCCCCGCTGCCTTACTTTGCACCTCCCCTCCCCCTCCTTTGGGCCCGAGCTCGGCTGCCCCAGTTTTGTCTGGCACAGTGGCAGGGGCTGCTAGTCAGGTGACACCTGGGGTAATGGAAAGGGGAGGCAGGGATCGGCTGGTATGTGTGGAAAGAGTGACTCGGTGGGGCCCGGCCTGTGGGGACTGGCTGTACTACTCCACCTCGGGGCGTGGGGGCAGGGGTGACCAACGGCTGGGACACTCCTGGCCCTGGGGAAGCCTGGCCAGGAGATGTCTGTGGGACAGGCTGACCCGATCTAGAGCAGTGGCTTCCCTGAGAGGCGGTGGGGAGGCTGGGAAGGGGCAGGAAGCCAGCACCCAGGGCGGACCTAATTGGCCGAGACAGGAGATATCAGCTTGGCTCTAGAGAACACGGGAGGCTTGTTTACGGGGCTGCCTTCAGATCCAACGGGGACTTGGGATCCTCTGCTAGATTACAAGCCTGGCCTCAATGCACCTCTGTCTCTTCGGCCCCTGAGGGAGCCAGTCCCCTCCCTGGCCGTCTCCATCGGTAATCGGAACAGTGCCCAGCTTGGTTACCAGGCCTGCAGACAGAGGAAGGCTTGTCTGATTGAGAACCGTCCTGTATAGGCGGGGAAACCGAGGCCATGAAAAGGAATCTCCCAAGATCATCAGGCTGTTAGTGACAAGGATGCCATGGCATCAGCCTCTAGCAGGGAGATGTCCAGAGGTTCTAGAAGCTTCCCTGACCCTTACCCTTCCCACCAGCAGCTGGCATCCCTCTNAAAGCACGGCGCTTGGCTGAATCCATTAGGGATGTCATATTTTGCTGGCCTGACAACTCAGAGAGGGGGAGTGCCTCCCCGCACCACCACCATCCCCAGAAACGCAAAAACAAATCAGCTTTTCGAAAACAAAAGGCAATTAACAGCAATATGCAAGCGACTGGATTCAATAACAACACAGTCTGTTTCTGGACCACAGAAGCGGCACAGAATCGGAAACATTTTATTTTGAGGCTTTGCGTGGGCTCTCGTAGCGCAGCAAACAGATTTCTTTTAATTGCAGGCGACACCTAAGGAAACAGAATTGACATTATCATCACTGCTGCTTATTAGCTGTCAGAGATGACTGTGGATGTGGTGCTGCATGGCACCCGCTGTCTGCTTCGTCTGAGCCCCGGAACCACCTGTCGGGCCAGGAGAACCGGAAATGAGTCACGGGGGCCAGTATGTGGTGACAGGGAGAAAGCCTGCCTGATGCGCTCATTTCTGCTGCTTGAGAAAGCTGATAAACGCCTCTTGAGACGCCATGATCGCCTCTGTCTTTGGCCCCACCCTCTTCCATCAGTGACCTTGTCACAGCAAACAGAGCCACCGAGAGGGGAAGACGGTCAGACAGCTCTTACCAGCAAAGGCCTCGCAACGGCCCTGCAGACCCGATCACAGCAGGTGGACACAGCTCTGAGCCCCTGAAGACGGATTTCAATCCAGGGCACGGGGAGCCAGGGAGCCAGAGGGTGGGAGTCAAGCCACTGGGGGGAGCACGGCGGTGGCTCCACCAGCCCCCTGCAGCCGTCTCGCCTGCTGGCCTAGCTAATTCTTACCAGCCCTTAGGACAGAGAAGTCGGGGGAGAGGGCAAGGGCCCCGTAATGGCTCTGGCAGCCTGCACCTGGAAAGTATGGCTGGCGTTTTCTGCCACAATTTGGCAGAAAAATGCCACCAAGCAGGGTCTAAATGTCACAGAGGCATGGCCTCTGTGTCGGCAATGCGGCAGCCAGGACCAACAGCAGGCAGCAGGGGCTGTCATGTTAACTGGCATCCCTCACGTCCATCACAGAGCCAGCAGGCCGTGAGGGTTTCCTGAATAAACGAATGAGCGAGGGCAGAAAGCAAGCGCGGAGAGGCCCTCCAGAACACTTGGGGCTCAGAGAACTCAAGGGCGGGTCTCCTGACCTTCAGGCCAGCACTCACGTCGAGGACAGCTGCTCTCCGTGTGAACTGCCCCCCAAGTCCCCGTGTCCCAGGGCTCAGGGAGGGCCTTGGCGCTCACCTCGTCCCAGCGCTGGGTCTCCACATGCAGCTGAACCAAGGACTTGAGGTCACCAATCTTCAGGTAGGTCTCAGCGGCATAGCCAGGGTTATCCAGCTTCTTGAAGAAGTGGGCGCACATCAGCAGCGGCTCCCGCTCGGCCTTGTCCAGCTTGCGGGCAATGTCGATGAGCCTGGAGCGGCGAGAGCACGGGGAGGAAGTGGACTCTGGGGAGGCAGCTGGTGGGGGAACCCCCGTGGCGCCTGGGTCTCTCCGAGGGCGGCTCATGGTGCTGACGGCNTCCCGCTCGGCCTTGTCCAGCTTGCGGGCAATGTCGATGAGCCTGGAGCGGCGAGAGCACGGGGAGGAAGTGGACTCTGGGGAGGCAGCTGGTGGGGGAACCCCCGTGGCGCCTGGGTCTCTCCGAGGGCGGCTCATGGTGCTGACGGCACCCCCACTCCGCCCACGCTCAGTATGGTGCCTTGGCCCCGGCACATGATGCAAGGTTACTCACTGAGGGACTTCACCAAGAAAGGCCGCCTGGTGAAGGACACTCTGTCCCTCACTTCAAGTGCCTTTCCGGGGAGTTGCGACCCTGTCCAGCGAGCTCTGGGGGCAGTGGCCAACATCTGCTGCTCATCTACGTGCGTCAGCTCAGTGCCATGAGCCTTCCCACGTGTGACCTCACTGGATCGTCCCTGCCCTTGGGGGGGCAGTACTGTTATTTCCATTTCACGGATGAGGACACCAGAGGCCAGCGCCTGCAGCCGGGAAGTGCAGAGTGCCCTCTCCAGCACCGTTAAGAGTTCTCACAGGGGAGCAGGGGTGGGACCGCTGGAGGAAGGGCCAGTGCGCTAATGCTCTGCACTCTGGGAGGAGAGCCTGTGGGAATCTGCGCCTCTTCTCCTGGCCATGGTGCTGACCGGGTCAGGGCNCAGCCGGGAAGTGCAGAGTGCCCTCTCCAGCACCGTTAAGAGTTCTCACAGGGGAGCAGGGGTGGGACCGCTGGAGGAAGGGCCAGTGCGCTAATGCTCTGCACTCTGGGAGGAGAGCCTGTGGGAATCTGCGCCTCTTCTCCTGGCCATGGTGCTGACCGGGTCAGGGCTGGGGCGGGGGGTGCCAGGGGACCACTGGTTCACCCGGCCCCGCCATGGCTCGTGGGCACATGGGGCTACATGGGAAGCGCTTCTTCCCTCCGGAGAGGCCGGGCTTTGGAGCCAAAGCGGCTCTCCCAGGGGAGAGGGGTTCTATCTACCCAGCTCGCTCCTTGTGAGAAAGGATGGGGAAGCAGCTGTTAACAGAGACATCTCAGAAATCGGCAAGCTCAGGGAGGCCTGTCAATCCGTACTGAGAAGAATAATGGCTCTAAAAATACCACTTCTCAGCAGAGAGAGGACGCATTTTTAGGGAAAGGTGGCGCAGGCAACCCCTTGGGAGCCCCCGCCCCCGCCCCACCCGTGAAACCTAATGTCCCGGGAGAAAGGACAGAGTGTGCTTGATGTCTCTCTTCTGAACGCGCTGAGCACCCTTGGGGTAATGTGATAGGTATTAGCTGCAAATGACGGTGATGTGAAAAACTAGATTGAGTGGGGGCCCTAACCTGCCTGGCTCTCTCCTGCCCCACCCCTTTCCATGAAAAGAAAAACCTGGTGGGGGCGGGGGGGTAGGCGAACTCTGCACCTCTGTATTCAAGAAACGCTATTCTGGTACAAGAGGACAAGGGCGGTGCGGGAGGGCCCACTATGAGGGGCCACACCAACCACGTGACTTAGTCGTCGACCAGCCCCTCTCCCTCTGGGTCCCGGGCCACTGCGGCCCACGGACCACAGAGTGGTCTCCAGGGCAACCGACAGCCCTCGGAGCGCAGGCCGAGCCGACCCCAGGAGCCACTCCCACACCGTTTTTCCTCTGCCAGCTGCAGCCTGCCCGCGTCTACACGTGCACACACACACACACACACGTGTTAGCACGAAACCCACTCCTAACGGTGGGAGGAGAGAGGCCGCCCCGCCCGAAAAGGGTCCTGAGACTGACCCCATCCTCTGTCCGGGAGCTTCGGTTCTTTGCCTCCGCCAGTGGCATCGCCGACCGTCTGGCCAGAGTCCAGAGTCCTACGCCAGCTCCCCAGTCAGCCCCGCCCTGACGCCACTGCCTCGGGTCCTGCGGTTCAGCCCTCCCAAGTCTCTCGTTCCCTCCGCCGCCACACGGCACCCCTAGCCCACTGCACTGGACATCTGGTCTCGCTTCCTCCAGCTTCCCCCCCATCCTACACCTGCGGCGGGAGCACGGCGCTGACCAGGGTCCTCCCCACCTGCCGACAGGTCTAAACACCTGGGTTTGGCCCCCGAGGCCCTCCCTGTGAGACCAGCCCGGGTGCCCCCACTGCTGCCAGCACCCTCCCCGCCCCTCTCCTGGACCGCCATCCCAAGGCAGCCCAGTGTTCCTGTCTGTGCTGTTCGTCCCCTTGCGCGCCCTCCCCTTCCCGCGCCTCCACTACTTGCAAGTGGTCATAGGCCCTTCAGGCAAAGACCACCCCCGGCTCCTGCGGGAGAAGGCACGTCTCCTTCCCCGAGGCGCTTGGCACCGCTCCCGTTCTTTTCAGCGCCGACCATCACACAGGCTACGGGTTTATCCAGGCAAGAATACTGGAGTGGTTTGCCATGCCCCGAAACCTCTACCGGAAAGCATCCAGCCCCAACCCCAGGTGCCCACCAGGGCCTGCTTGTCCAGATGTTGATTTCTGCTATGTGTCTATAAGTAGGACTTATAGAGAAGTCCTAGAAGTAAGAAAGGAAGACAAGTCTAGCCTAGGAGCCCAGAGACCTAGGTTCTTTTAATGTTGTTTTAAGAGACCCAGGTTCTAAGTCCAGTTCTGCTTCTGTGACCTTGGCAAGGGTGCTTATCTTTTCATCTGTTTGCTGGGTAATAAAATGAGATGGTTGGGCTAGGGCCTCAGCTACCTTCTGTTGGTAGGCGTTAGTCTCAACAGCACAAAATACACCTACCCTTTTTCTGTTTGTTTATTTGGCTGCACCCGCTCTTAGTTGCGGCATGTGGGATCTTCAATCTTTGCTGTGTCCTGCAGGATCTTTAGTTGTGGCATGCCCACTCTGAGTTGTGACATAAGGTTCCCTGACCAGGGATTGAACCTGAGCCCCCTGCATTGGGAGCGCGGAGTCTTAGCCACTGGACCACCGGGGAAATCCCCTACCCTTCTTCTTTTCTATGGCGAGTCTACGGAAGCGTCCCGGTGCCCACCAGGGTCTGCTTATTCAGTTCTTGATTGCTGTTGTGTGTGCGAGAGTAAGACAAAGATACAGAGAGCCCTCAGGGCCCAGAGAGGGTGCCTGTGCGTGCACACACGTGTGGACACCTGCTCCCAGGTGGCGATGGGGTGAGCCAAGAGCAGGGTGGGGTCCCTTTCTGGTCAGGGTGGGGCATGGCTGCTGGGTGGCCTGGTTCTTCAAAGTTACCCCGCTGAATGAGCCTAGTCTGAAAAGAGGGTGGAGGAAGGGAGGGCCGTTAGCACATAGCCTCCCCACACACACACACGTAAAGGGACGCTTGCCCACAATCCCAGGGAGCATGGTTTCACCTTGCTGGCGTAGTCTTAGGGCTCCTGCACTCTTGGGAATTTCTCTCTTGTCAGGGGTCTTGGGCAGAGCAGGACCACTTCTGGAGTTGGAGAAGGATTGATTTTATTTATTAGCAAGCCGCGAGGCATGCAGGCTCTTTCTTCCTGACCAAGGATCAAACCGGTGGCCCCTGCAGAAGCACTGGACCACCAGGGAGGTCCCAAGCCCTGTGGTTTTAGAGCCAGGATGGGCACCCAACGGCATCTAACCCTTGTGTGACTAGATCTGACAGGATCTGAACCATTCTTGGCGTGACCTTAAGTCAAGTCATTTATGCTCTCCAGGAACCTGGTATAAAAATGAAGGGTTGTAACTGGGGAGAGGAGGGAGACTCAGAGGGAGAAGATATATGGAGAAGATATATGTATAATTATGGCTGATTCGCATTGTTGGGTGGCAGAAACCAGCACAACATTGTGAAGCAATTTTCCCCCAATTAAAAAATAGATTTAAAATAATGAAGAGTTAGGGATGACCCGGTGACCCCCGAGGTGGCTGAACTGGGAATCGATCTAGGCTTCAGTCCAAGTTTTGTTCTGATTTGGTCATTTCCTGATGTAAAACAGAGATAGCCACTACCAATCACAGCCAATCAACGTGCTGCTCCCAGGGGTGGTTTTGAAACACTCCTCAGTACTTTCACCCACTAAGAGAAAGGCAGGATCCGTAAATAAACAGCCATGGCTCTTGGGGATGGGGAGGTAGGGAAGGGCCCAGCCTGAAACAGCCCAGTGCTGAGACTCCAGCCCCCGTCTTGAGTACTTGGAGCTCTGACGGGTCTCCAGGCTCCATATTGCAAGTGGCCAAACTGCCTTCTTTATCTCCTGGGCTGAGTTTGACTGCCATTTGACAAGGCTCTATCCTGGCAGAGGTAGGCAGACACTCCGTGTGCCCGTGTGTTTATGGGTGTGTTGATCTGTATGTTGCTAAAGGCTCGGGTGACCTATGCTTAGATTCCGGTCCAGAGTGGCCGCTTTCTGCCTGGGGGATCTTGAGCGAGTTACTTCAATTTTCTGAGCATCCCCCCAACCCCCTCCCTCCCCAGTGTTTCAGCAAATAAGAGCTATGAGGAGGACCTACTTCAAGCTAAGTGCTTAGTTTGGTAAGCTGCCTAGATCCTGATGTTTCCGATTCTGCCCCCCACCCTTACCACCTCCCCCGGGGGAATTTGCAGCTGGAGATGCGGATGGGAGCACAGGGACCCCGCCCTAGGTGCAGGCAGCTTGCGCAACCACAGAGGAGCCATCTTCTGGAGCTGCCAAACTAAAGCCACAGGCACGGGGCTGTGTGGGGGCTGGAATTCCAGCGCCAGCAGCTCCCCAGCTCCTGATTCCCGAGTCATGAAGTCATCCCTCACCAGGGCTTAACCCCTTCTCGCTCCCCACCCCCATGTGTACCAGGCTTTCAGCGGAGATTCTCCCTTCCGTGGTGGGAGGGGAGAAATCTTGCTCTCAGCCTGACCTCCCTCGTGGGAATCCAGCTGCCCCACACAGACAGACAGACAGACAGGGTGGAAGGAGACCCAAAAGTCTGCTTCCACCCACCTCTCCCCGGAAGCCTGGGCCTCTCCCACAGAGGGTAACCTTGTCTTAGGGACGGA
>SJYX01011966.1:108190-122342 GCA_006410675.1 Oreotragus oreotragus
GATGTTGGCAATTTGATCTCTGGTTCCTCTGCCTTTTCTAAAACCAGCTTGAACATCAGGGAGTTCACGGTTCACGTATTGCTGAAGCTTGGCTTGGAGAATTTTGAGCATTACTTTACTAGCGTGTGAGATGAGTGCAATTGTGCGGTAGTTTGAGCATTCTTTTGCATTGCCTTTCTTTGGAATTGGAATGAAAACTGACCTTTTCCAGTCCTGTGGCCACTGCTGAGTTTTCCAAATTTGCCGGCATATAGGCACTTGAATATTTGAGTTCATTAGTGAAAGAATGAACTTTGCCCTGGGGCTGCTGTTCTTGTGGGCAGACAAAGCCTCAGCCCAGAAGCTAGCTGGGAGGGTGATGTGAATCCCAAGTATTTCTGACTCTCTAGAAGGAGCTTTGTTTGCCCCTCAGCTGAATTTGTGGGTTTGGGAGCAGGGTGGCTGATGTTCTGCAGGTCCTGGGGCAGCTCTCTGCCTTCCTGGATCTTTCATGCTTTCCTTGTGAAAGCTTCTCAGTGGCGGTGGACCTGAGATTCTAGCTGGGGACGGCTGGGCCCCCCATTCGTGGCAGCAGAGGGGTACTTAGGGGGGCTGGAGTGGATAGTCCGTGAGAGCAGGGACGGGGCTTCGCACTGCATGGCTGCAGAATGGCTCCGTGGGAGATGTTTGGAAAGCTGAAGACACGAGTGTGCTCACGTACACTTGACTCACCAGGTTCCGGGCAGCGCCCTGACCCGAGGCTGTCCTGGGACGAGAGTGAGCTAGCCCTGCCTGTCCCAGCCTGGTCTGACTCAGCTGGGAAAGATGTCCGAGTCAGGGCAAAACCAGAGCCAGAAGCCCTCTCCCTGCCGTGGGTGGATCAGCAGTGACAGCATCAGAGCACCCCAGACAGAGCGTGGACTGGAAACACCGACTCTGAAGTCATCTTCACTCCGTCTGCTCCCACGAGTCACCCAAAGAAAATAACTTAATGTCTTCAGGGCCCAGTTTCCTCGGTTGTAAAACAGAGGTGAAGACTGGTCTTTAGAGTTATTAAGAGCAGGTCCTGGCCTATAGCAAGTGCTCAGTATGGGTACGTAGCATATTTATATTCTGATAATGTCACCTTCATTATTTTAATTAGCCCAGAATGGGAAAGGGTTTTGTCTAAGGTCACACAGCAAGTTAGGCTCTAGCCTGATGCCCTTCCAGCACCCCAACTCCCGTTCCTGAGCACTCGCTTCACTGCCTTGCGGGGCTCGGGGGCTGCTAAAGAGCATTGGCAGGGGGAGCTACCGGTTAATGTGTATCCTGTTTTCACCCTAGATCCGAGAAACTGAGGTCATCGACCCTCAAGACCTCCTGGAAGGCCGATACTTTTCCGGAGACTTACCTGATGACGAGGACATCGGGAGGCCCGGGCAGGAATCCGATGACTTTGAGCTGTCTGGCTCTGGAGATCTAGGTACGGAGGAAGTAGGGGGCCAGCCTGGGGCTCAAGGATGCAGGGAACTTGTCTTCTACAAGGGTGACCCCACTTTGGGGCTTGAATTTTCCTATTGTGCCCCTCCCCGTTAAAAAACAGATGGGGGTAACAAAAGTAACCGAATCAACCCATCCCTGAGACCCTTTCCAGGCGAATGGTTTCTTGCTCCGAGTCCATTTGTAGTAGAAAACCAGTCCGAACCTGTCCGCCTTTGGACGGGATTGGATGGGAGTGGGCGTTGGGAGGAGAGCTGAACTGTGGCCTGTTTTCCTTCCTTTGAAAAGCAGAGAGAGCGCTCAGGAGCCTGGGGGCAGGGTGGGGAGAGCTGTGGGTGGGAACTGGAACCTACCCCTGCTTCTGCAAGGATGGGACTGGGAGTCGGTGAAGGGGCATCCTGGAGCAGGGCCAGGGTCCGCGTCTTTCTTGGTCACTTCCTGGCCCTGGCTGCCAGGCTAGACAGAGCCCCTGAAAAGCCTCCCTCCTCAGTGTGGGGTGGTGTAACAATTTGAAGTTTGAGTTCTGGAGTCACATAATCCTGAGTTCAAACTGCTGCTCTGTGACCTCTGCGCCTCGGTGTCCTAATCTGTAACATGGGAATAGAAACGACTATATATGTTGAGGAGATTAGACTGAGTTAAAAGCCCTGGGCACTTACCACGTTCTGAGTAAATACATTCATATTGGAATTTCTAATATTTAATCTAGAGTCTTCTCAAATGAATCCCCTGGGAATCTTGTTAAAATCCAGATTTTGATTTAGTGGCCCCTGAAATTCTGCATTTCCTACCCCTCCTGGGTGATGATTTTGGTCCTGGGATCTATATGGAGCAAGGATTTAGAGCTGACAGAGCGCCTGCCCAGTGACCAGTTCAACATTCACAGGAAAGAACCAGGGAGGCAGGTCTCAGGAGCTCCATTTTACAGAGGAGATGACTGAGGCTGGGGTGGGAATGATCACCTGCCGGACATATGCCGGACATATGCTTATCACCTGTTGAGCATTTGGGAGCCAGTTGTGAATTAGAACTCGCACCAGCCATGGCTATAGGGGTCATTGACCTGGGGGTGACCGCCTTCACATTCACACGGCCTTTCTACGTTACAGATGATTCAGAGGACATCCGGATCTTCCCAGAAGTGATGGACCCCTTGGTAAGTAGCTCCGCACTTTGGCCTCTCCTTTTCTCAGCACCTGTTGAGCGAAGCAGAATAAATTCAAGTTTGACCTCATTCTGCAAGAAGGCTTTTATCTGTGGACCTGAACTCTTGGGACAGGCACAGCTAAGGGTCACAGGTAGACCTTCCCCTCTGTAGGGATAATCAGTAAGTGATAAACACTTGCATGTGTTTCCAGTCTCTTTTGCTTTTTTAATTTTTATTTCATTTACTTATCTGACTGCGCTGGATCCCGGCTGTGGCACTTGGGATCATGCGGGATCTTTAGTTGCAGTAGGTAGGATCTAGCTCCCTGACCAGGGATCACACTCAGGGCCCCCTGCCTTGGGAGCTCAGAATCATAACCACTTGACCACCAAGGAAGTCCTTCCAGCCTCATTTTTTGTGCATTTCTAGGTATTTCCCAACATTAATATCAAGTTACACATACCATTCTATGTACTGCATTTTTCACTTACAGTGATCATGAATATTTCCCCACGTAACTCCCTGTTTTTCCTATTCATTTTTATAACCTTCATAATCAGAGTTCACCCAGTTGCCCTTACCTATGGAAAAGTGGTTTAGGATCTTTTTTGATATCCTACAACAACAGTATAACAAGCATCTTTTATACAAATCTCTGCTTAGCTCCTTAGGACAGAGTCCCATAGGCAAACTGCTGCGCTGAAGGGCAAACTGTTCCTACAGTTTTGCCAAAACCACCCTCCAGGATATTACTCTAGAACACCTGCTTCCCTGTGCCCTTGGTCACATTATTCATTCCCCACTGGGGATAGACTTACTGGAAAAATTGGGCTTCCCTGGTGATTCAGATTGTAAAACATCTGCCTGCAATGCAGGAAACCCAGGTTCAACCCCTGGGTCGGGAAGATCTACTGGAGAAGGGAATGGCAACCCACTCCAGTATTCTTGCTTGGAGAATCCCATGGACAGAAGAGCCTGGTGGGCTGCAGTCCATGGAGTCGCAAACAGTCAGACACAACTGAGCAACTAACACACATAAGAAAAGTTGAGGGTACGGATTTGACAGCATGATTGTTGAGGGGTGGTTGCTGACGTCTGCTCTAGGACCACGTGGTTTGGCTGGCAAGAGGCAGAACCATTCCCCGCCCAGCTGACTGTCCCTAACCCCCTGCCTTGGATCCCCCTCCCTACAAACCACACTGAGTGTTGGTCTCTTCTCCTTTCTGCCATCCAGGTCCCTATAGATAACCACATCCCTGAGAAGACAGGGAGTGGAGTTCCCACCGAACCCAAGGAACTGGAGGAGAATGAAGTTATCCCTAAGAGATCGTCCCCTTTTGAAGGGGACGAGGATGTGTCCAACAAGGTGTCCATGTCTAGCACAGCCCAGGGCGGCAACATCTTTGAGAGGACAGAGGTGCTGGCAGGTAAGGTCCTGGGCTTCCCGCAAGATACCTCGAAAGGGAAGAGGGCTTGGGCAGGGATAGTGCTGCAGGCAAGGATGCCTCTGGTCCGGTGGTCCCCGACCTTTTTGGCACCAGGCGCCAGTTTCATGGAAGACGGTTTCTCCACTGACCGGATGGGGTAGGGGTGACGATGGTTCAGATGCTAATGCGAGTGATAGGGGCAGATGAAACTTCGCTTGCTCACCTGCTGCTCACCTCCTGCTTGCAGCTGGGTTCCTAGTAGGCCACTGACCAGTACCAGCCCGGGGGTTGGGAACCCCTGCTCTAGCCTGTTAGGCGATTTGATAGCCCTTCCTGCAGCCACTGGGTGTCCTGGGGCCTTGAAGGATGACCCTTCCCCTTAGAGGTGGTTCTGACTGTGTGTGCAGCTTGGCAGACCAAGAGCAAGAATTGCATATCAGAGGCTAAAAAAATAATAGATGTTGAGTCGTTCACTTGCTGTAAATCCTTTTCTATTTACAAAGCACCTTCCCAGCCTGGGTTTGGCACCTGGGATGTTAATTATTAAAAGTTAAACTTCCCGTGAAAACTTCCCCTTTAAGCCCAGAGGCTCCTTTGAGTTGGACTGGCTTCCCCTCCCCCTGCTGTCACCTGGCAGCCTGGTGACCTCGGCTGAGACGCTTTCCAGCCTCAGTTTCCATGTCAGCAAACGGCCATCATGCTACCTCCTAGGGTTGGTGTAATAACTTCGTGAAAAATAGAATCTAAAATAACTTGGCGGACTGTAAAATGTTTGTTTGCACGGTTCCCAGTGGTAGATGGTGTGTGTCTTACTCCTTCAGTCGTGTCCAACCCTTTGCAACCCCATGGACCGTAACCAGCCAGTTTCTTCTGTTCCTGGGATTTTTCAGGCCAGAATACTGGAGTGGGTAGTCATTCCTTTCTCCAGGGGATCTTCCTCACCCAGGGATCGAATCCTGGTCTTCTGCGTTGCAAGCAGATCCTTTACCAGTTGAGCCACAAAGGAAGCCCAGGAATACTGGAGTGGGTAGCCTATCCCTTCTCCAGCGGATCTGCCCAACCCAGGAATCAAACTGGGGTCTCCTGAATTGCAGGCGGATTCTTTTAACAACTGAGCTATCAGGGAAGCCCCATAGTATATAGTATAGTATAGTATATGGCATAGCATAGCATAGCAAGTAGTAGGTGGCCCGCAGGAAAACTTCCTGTGCCAGATTAAGAAACTAACACTTAGAGAGAGTACGTTTGGCCTCAAGTGGGAGCCACAGGCTTCCTGACCAATGTGCTAAGTGAAGAAAGATGTGTCCCAGGGTGAGACTTCAAGGACGGCTCTGTCTAGCCTGACTGTGGGGCTGGGGTGGTACCTGGCTTTTTCTCTTCTTCCCCGGCAACGTTGGGGGTCTCCAAAACTGGGCTGGGGACTTCCTCAGAGGGGACTCCCTCTCTAGCCAGGTTTTTACAGGCCAAGGGCCAGTCTGGATGAACCAGCCTAGTGAGGAGGGCACCGTGGGCCCAGGCTGGTTTACTCCTGTCTCCTGGCAACCAGCTGGGCCAGCAGCTCTGAGGAGGCTGGAAGTGCAAGGAAAGAGCCCTGGGTCCTGCCTCCCTCCGGGACAGGTAAAGGATCTTGCCTGCATCTTGCAGTGTATAACACCCAGGAGGCCCAGCTCAGCCCTGACTCTGGCTTCCAGGCCCCTGAGTCAGTGTTCTTTTAACTTTCTGTGTGATGTGGGTGGGGTGGGGAAACTAGAGGGCCCTTGGAGACCTTTTAGTCTTGTAAGTTTCAAACTATTTGGTGGAAGTCTTTTCGAGGTAAAACCCGGCCCATCTTTCTTCACCCACAGAGTTTCACTTTTAGTTGGTTGATGTGGGCTTAGCATAAGGTTTTGCTTTCACCAAACAATGGTTCTACTGCTTTTAAAGAAAAATGTAAAAGCCACTGATATAGTCCAAGTAACTGTTTCTTATAACATGGGAGACTCAGGCCCAGAGAAAGGAAGCCATAACAAGTGAGAACCAGTCATCTCTTAATACCTCCAATGGAGAATGACACACGTGCAAGGTCTTCATGTGAAAAGTTACATTGTTGAGATAGCTGGCGTGAGATCCTCCATTCCAGTAGCTTTAAAACAGTACCTGCGGGGACAGGGGGAATTGCTTGGTGGTCCATTGGTTAAGACTCAGCACTTCCCCTGTAGGGGACATGGGTGCTATCCTTGGTGGGAGATCTAATATCCTATAAGCTGCACAGTACAGCCAAAAAAAACCCACCGTGGAACCTGGGAGTTTATCAAGTGCTTGCCATGTGCCATATGATTCACACGCCCCCTCATTGAGTCTCCACAACACCCCAATCCGACATGTATGGTTATCTATACTTTTACAAATAAGGAAAATGAGGCTCCAAGAAGCCTTATCTCTTATCCAAAGGCACAAGGCAGACAAGTGGTGAACCTGGCATTGGAACCCGGGACCACAGTCGCTTCTGAGAACGTCCTTGGGCCTTGAGCTTCTGGGGACTCCCAGCACGGACCAAGGGTCTAACAGAGCAGACCTCAGAGGGAGAGGCGGCAGAAAGGGGAAGGGGGTTGACACCTGATGGTCTGTGTCTTTTCTCTGGTTTCTCGTGGGGGCACTGTGTTGCTGATTTTTCGTCGTTTCAGCCAAGAGAGAACCTTCCTTGGCTCCCCTGCCACTCCGTCCCCATTCTGTGCATAGGTTTGGAGTGTGTGCAGGGGCGGAAAATTAATCTTCTTAGGCTAAAACCGAATTAGGGGACTCAATCTGTCACAGGAAGGATTCTAGGAGACATCCCTGCCCCCTCAACAAACAGGAGTGAGCCCTCCAGGCTGCCTGGGGTCATACAGAGAACATACATTTACCTTGTGTGAGAAACCCGCGTCTGCTCTTGGCCAGTGCCCCTCTCTGAGCCAAGTGGAGTCATTTATTAAGCACCCACTGTTGTGCCAGAACAATTCAGGGTGGCAGGGACACATATACAAACCACGAAAAATCACAGTTAATGAATATTGAGTATATGCTATGCATTATTCTGAGCTCTCTTACGGGGATTGATTTATTTCAACCTAGGGACAAACCTATAAGAAAGGTACTATTGTTTCCATTTTACAATGAGAGAGATGAAGGAACTTGATTATTTAGATCCCATTGCTAGTAAGTGGCAGAGACAGGAATAGAATGTAAGCCTTAAGCACTGAGCTTCCTATGTGCAGACATAAATCACGTATATAATTTTTTTTTTTTTTTTTGCTGCACCAAGTGGCATGTGGGATCTTAGTTCCCTGACCAGGGATCAAACCTGTGCCCCTTGCATTGGAGGCACGGAGTCTTAACCACAGGACCACCAGAAAGTCCCAAACCACATGTGTAATTCTTTATAACATAGGAGTGTGGACACACGCGCATGTTGTAACTCTGTATAGTAGCATATACCCGCGTGTATACAGGGTGTGTACACCCGATCGGTATAAGTGTGGGTCTACATAGGAATGTGTGCACACAAGGTCAACTAGAGAGCTCCCTGTGCTAAGGACTGTGGGGTAAGTAGGTCTAAGGGGGATTTCCACAGCCTGCGATTTTTCTGCTTCCTGGCTCAGGGCTGAGCTGTTGCTGGGGAGTTGGCCTCGTGTTGGGAAAGAACCTGGCTTTGGACTCCAGCAATGTGGGTTGGAAGGATGCCTTTGTCACTCTGGTTCTGTGGCTTTTTAGTGCTTTACAGTGACTCCCTTCTCATGAATGAGGTGGTGAGGATCAAATTCAGTAAGGCATCAGCAGAGTATGCCCCTGGGGGTGATGGTGAGGGTGTCCGGGGGCCAGAGAACCGGCCAAGCAGAAGCAGCCCGTGCGCCCTGAGGTCCCGACGGGCAGCCAGCCCTCACCTCGCTGCCCCCTCTCTCCCCTCCAGCTCTGGTCGTGGGCGGTGTCGTGGGCATCCTGTTTGCCGTCTTCCTCGTGCTGCTGCTGGTGTACCGCATGAAGAAGAAGGATGAGGGCAGCTATGACCTGGGCAAGAAACCCATCTACAAAAAAGCCCCCACCAATGAGTTCTACGCCTGAAGCTTCCCCTGGAGCACCTACTTGGACTTTAGGGGGAAGGGACGCTGAAGGATTTTGAAGGGTGGATGTTCGGGGAAGGGGAGGGCACCCCAGTCCTGATCTATCAGCATCTCCCGCTCCGATTACAGTTTCAGTGTCAGAAGAGACATCACCTTCTACTGTTCCTGCTTGCCTCTTGATTCTCTGGGCCTCCACTGTCCCAGCAGAAAAACGGGGTTAAACTTGGCCTTTCTCAAGGCAAGTCTGGGGTTGGATCTCTTTCTTCATCTTCCCATTTAGAATCTAGGCCCAGCTTAGAGCCTGTACTGAACAGGTCTGATCCAGAGCCTTTCTAAGCTATTGTACGAGCCCTGCTGGAGGTCGACCCCCGACCTGCCAGCCTTCCCCTCCCCGGCCCCCCTTCCACAGCCTGGCCCCTCGGCCAGGAGCTGGGAGAAGGAACCAGAACCATCTGTCTGCACCTTGAGATGTGGCCGTCAAAGGCACCTGCAGCCACACTGGGAGTCTGTGGTACACCTTAGGCCATTCTAGGCTCTTCCAAATGACTTTTGGAAGTCAACCTTTTTTATTTGGGGAGAGGAGCTGAAAGTTCATCCTGAATCAGACTTGTAGAATATTCTTGAGTCTATTTTTAGTGGGGTATTTTTTTTTTTTAATTGTTCATTCCTTTGTACAGAACCTCTCTCTGTGGGCAAGAGTACACAGAAACCAAGGCTTTCTCTGCCCTCTTGCACCTTTCCACAGTACCTGCTAAGTTTGTATTTAATGGTGTTTTTGTTTTTGTTACTCGAAAATGAGAGAAGAGTTGGAGATATAATTTTTATTAATTTTTTTACTACTATTTATAGCTTCAGACAGGGCCTTTCTTTCCCTTTTTTGCCTTTTTTCTTTTTTTTCCCCATGCTTTTGTTTGTTTAATTCTTCCTACTTCCCTGCTCATGACCTTGGCCCTTTCTGAAGCTGCTTCCTCTAAGAAGCTTTTGCTGAAATATAGTTTTTTTTTAGCAGATCCCAAACTATAACGTAGGGGATGGTGGGATATTTGTGTCTCTTTCATGTAATATATTCTTCCTTGGTTCTAGAAAAATAGATAAATATATTTTTTCAGGAAATAGTGTGATATATTCCTGTGTGAAGTTGGCTGGGTGGCTGAGTGAGTGAATGTTTGTGGGGCTGAGTGGATTTTTGCCTCTTTTTCTGGTCCTGTTTCTTGGTGCCTTCTCCCAGCTGAGCTGGAAACCTCTCTAGCTTTTGCTTTGAGCCCAGCTGGGGTCCCTTCATTTGTGATCTCCAAATTTAAGAGAAGATCGGAGAGCTGTGCTATCTAATATGGCAAGGGCCGGCCACACTGAAATCAATTAAAATGACAGGAAGTTAAAGTTTGTTCCTCAGTTATACTAATCCACATTTCAAGTGCTCAGTGGGCACGTGGGGCCGCTGGCTGGTGTACCAGACAGACAAGGAGGGCCCACTGGTATCTGTTGACAGCACAGCTCCAGAACTAAACTGGTTTAATAAGTCACAGGCTCAGCCTGGTTAGGATGACCTTTGTCCCTCTAGACAAAGGGGGACGGGGAGGGCTGATCAGGGCCTGGCTCTGGGGCTTGTCCTTTCCAGAGAGGAGAGGCCTAGTGGCTCAGGCTGGCCAGACCACATCTCCTGACCCCATGACGGGGGCTGGGGGGAGTTACCCTTGCTTCCCTCCCCTTCTGTGACCCCAGGGTCCCAGCTGGCTGGGTCCTCTTCCTCCCCCCACGTCCCTTTTCCTCTGGCCATGTTGGGAGTGAGCAGCTCACATTGTCTGTTACTGATTTTTTGATAAAAAGATAATAAAACCTGGTACTTTCTAAATTGCCCGCCTTCATCATTTCAAAGCTCGTCAGACATCATCCTTTCCCTTGATCTCAGCGGATCCTGAGATAATTGCTGCCAGACCCCAGAAGGCAGAGATATATAAGAAGCCAAGAAAGGGCCAGGAAAGGAGGAAAGAAACTCAGAACGTGCTCACCGTGGCCTGCAGCCATGGCCTGCCTACCTCGGAGATTTGTTTAGGCGGCCCTGTGTTTAAAAAACAAACAGAAATCCTTGGATTCCTTGCCAACTATGGAAGTGAGGATGTTTCACATAAAAATCCAGATTCCTTGTTTTTCTTCTGGAGGGAGGGGGGAAGAAATCAAGAATTGGCAACTCAGGTAACCATAGGGAGTTGCATATGGGCAGGTCTCCACTTAGATGCAGGCTCTTTCCTTTGCCAGTCTGTCCATCTCCTTTACTCACGTCACCTCCTTGGCCTCTGGGCGTCATAGCTGGTGGTCTCTGGACAGATAGCATTGACACCTCTCTTGATCCTCATAACAACCCTCTCAGGTGGGTGAAAGTGACAGTGTTAGTCACTAAGCTGTGTCCTACTCTTTGCGACCCCATGGACTGTAGCCTGCCAGGCTCCTCTGCCCATGGAATCCCAGTCAAGAATACTGGAGTGGGTTACCATCCCCTTCTCCAGGGGCTCTTCCCAACCCAGGGATCGAACGCAGGTCTCCCGCATTGCAGGCAGATTCTTTACCATCTGAGTCACCAGGGAAGCCCATTCTGAGGTGGCTAAGATCCTTTTTACCAAGAGGGCAACCCAAACTTTGCTCGTCTGTGCAGAGCTGAACCTTCATGCCGGGACTTGTACTTCGAGTCCAAGTTCATGTTATGCTTGAACTTCGGTGGTCTTCCTTTGGGGCTTCATGGCCCAGTGGTTCATTGGGGTCAAGGAAAGGATGCAAAGAAGAATTGGTAATAGAAGCAAACCCTCACATCACAAAGGTGCATGCCAGGAACCCATTCTGTCCTTTACCCCTGTACCCGTTGAATCGTCACAATTCAACAAAATAGGTACTATTAGTAGTCCCATCTCATAGATGGGGAAACTGCAGCTAAGAAGTTAAATAACTTTCCCGAAGAGACACAGCTTACCAACAGTGGAGGCGGGATTTGAACCCTTGCGGTCAAGATCTGGAGTTTCTCATCACTGCCCATCTGAGAGTTTATGCTACCCAGGGCACCTTCAGGCCTCACTCCCTTTGAAATAAGGAGCCTGGTTTCAGATCCCTCCTGAGGCTATGAAGCTTGAGTGGGTCTCTACACTTGCAACTGGAATCTGTTATTTGTTTTTTGACTGCACTGCGTGGTATGCGGACCTTCCCTGACCAGGGATCAAATCCACGCCTCCTGCGGTGGAAGCTCAGAGTCGTAACCACTGGAATCTTGCAGAAGTCCCTCCCATCTGTTCTATCTGCGTTATCCAATCCAGTGGTCATTTGTCACATGTGACTAAGTTAAAATTAATTAAAATTTGGTTCCTCAGTGGCACCAGTCACATTTCAAGTACTCAAGAGCCACATGTGGCTGGTGGTTTCTCTATCAAACAGAGTAGATGTGGAACAGGTCGAGTGTGGCAGGACTAGGCTGGACGGTGAGATTGGGTCAGAGCCTCGGGATTTGGGTTTCAGCTTCATTAGCCATTGCCTTGGAGAAGGCGATGGCACCTCACTCCAGTACTCTTGCCTGAAAAATCCCATGGACAGAGGAGCCTGGCAGGCTACAGTCCATGGGGTCACAAAGAGTTGGACACAACTGAGTGAGTAAACAACAAAAAAGAGTTCCCGTGGATCAGGAGTGAGCTAGGTGGCTCTGGGGTCTCGTGGGNAAATCCCATGGACAGAGGAGCCTGGCAGGCTACAGTCCATGGGGTCACAAAGAGTTGGACACAACTGAGTGAGTAAACAACAAAAAAGAGTTCCCGTGGATCAGGAGTGAGCTAGGTGGCTCTGGGGTCTCGTGGGATTGTAGTCAAATCGTAAATTGTTGGCCAGAGTGGCGGTCTTCTGAAAGCTTGACTGGGCTCGGGGATCCATTTCCAAGATGGTGCACGTGCATGTCTGGCAAGTTGGTATTGGCTGTTGATAAAGAGTCCCTTGCCATGATGACCCCCAGAGGGCTGATTTGAGCATCCCCATGTCAGAGCAGGTAGCTTTTCCCAGAGAGTCATCTAAGAGAGCCAGGTGGAAGTTCACTGTCATTTCTACTAAGTCTCATAGGAGTCAGCCCTATTCACTGCAAGAGGGGACTGCAGGAGGGTAAGAATACTAGGAGGCAAGACTACTCAGATACCATCTTAAAGGCTGGTTCTTACAGTCCCACTGCTGGTCACCTCCACAGGGGTTAATTTACCTGGAATGCTAACCCTGAGTGGAAACTGGTATATTTCTGAGAATTGGGCTGGGGATTCAAAGCAATGTTGGACAACACTGGGCCAGTTTTGTTCCTGATCCTGCCAATCTTCTGAGGCAAATTGTGATTTGGGGAAATACTTCTTGATGGAAATGGGGAAGTTCCTTTCTGGGGCGTGGGGAGACCTTCAGGCCAAACAGATATCTCCTTGCCAATAATCTGTTATGTGGTTTGGGAGAGTGAGATGGTCAGGATTCCAAGATGGCCCCCAATATTTCTACCTCCCTAGTGACTATGACCTGTCTATTCCCTCCCCTTGAGTGTGGGTATGATCTCCAAAAATGATGGATGGGAAGGTCACATTGGGCAGCACAGGTGAAGGGGTTCTGCAGATGTAATAAAGGTTCGAAATTAGTTTTTGAGTTAGTAAAAAGGGAGATTACCCTGGCAAAGGAAATGGCAACCCACTCCAGTATTCTTGCCTAGGAAATCTCATGGACAGAGGAGTCTGGCAGGCTACAGTTCATGGCATCACAAAGAGCCTGACACAACTTAGCAACTGAATAACAACAACCACAACCGGGCAGATTGTGATTTGGGGAAACACTTCTTGATGGAAATGTGGCATAAAATGCAGAATGAAGTGACCTACCAATATGCAATATAGAGTTTTGTAAGAAATTAAATTTGCGTATAGAATAATAGTTGCAAATATTCAGACAATAAAGCCCGAGGCTAAAGGAAAACAGTTGAAGATTTGTAGAAGAGGGTCTGGAACTTTCCTGAAGAGAGTGGTGCTCTCTCGTTGGCCCTGAACAAGCAAGCTGCCATGAGTTCTACAGCTTCGAGGACATGGATTTTTCCAACAACCATGTGCCTTGGAGAGACTGCCGCCCTGACTGACACTGATGACAGCCTTGGGCTGAGTAGACAACCCAGCCAAGCCGTGCTTGGACTCCTGACCCATGGAAACTGTGGGACAATAAAGAGTGTGGTTACAGCCTGCGTAACAGAAAACAGTTACAGGAAGTTCACTTACCTCCTCTGTTATCCAGGCCAGAACACTGGAGTGGGTAGCCATTCTCTTCTCCAGGGATCTTCCCAACTCAAGGATCGAACCCAGGTCTCCTGCACTGCAGGAAGATTCTTTACTCTCTGAGCCACCAGGGAAGCCCCTCTCACTTACCTCCTCTGGACCATCAAATTCCTCATCTGTACATTGGAAGAAGCCTGCAGTGTTTGGATCGTCTCTAAAAGTGCTTCTGGGGGAATTCCCTGGAGGTCCAGTGGCTAAAACTCCATGTTCCCAAGGCAGGGAGCCCAGTTTCAATTCCTGGTCAGGGAACTAGATCCCACATGCCGCAACAAAAGCTCTGGCATGCAGCAAATAAGAGCCTATACGGACAAAAATAAATATTAAAATTTTTTAAAATGTGCTTCTGGAATAATAATGGCAACAAAAGTCCATATAAACTGGTTCACTTTGGGCCACTGCCGAAAGTGTGTTCCATATGTTATCTTACTTCTCATGACATCTTCGGAGAAGGCAATGAGACCCCACTCCAGTACTCTTGCCTGGAAAATCCCATGGATGGAGGAGGCTGGTGGGCTGCAGTCCATGGGGTCGCTAAGAGCCGGACACGACTGAGCAACTTCACTTTAACTTTTCACTTTCATGCATTGGAGAAGGAAATGGCAACCCACTCCAGTGTTCTTGCCTGGAGAATCCCAGGGACGGGGGAGCCTGGTGGGCTGCCATCTATGGGGTCGCACAGAGTCGGACACGACTGAAGTGACTTAGCAGCAGCAGCAGCATGACATC